>JAEBDU010013194.1:2342943-2385570 GCA_016802625.1 Heliconius numata
TCTGGTTTTGACAACTGTCAACTATTAAATAATCGACTTTGCCGATATATTTAAAAACAGTTTCATAATATTTTTAACTTCACGTTGCATCTTGCACACAGCAAGGTTGACAGAGGGAGTCAGAGAACTCTGGGAAGTGTTAAAACACTCCATTGCCATTAAAACGCTACCGTTCCCCACATTTCTCCGAATTCTATTACTACTAATGTTTGATTTCCCCGAGAAGGAATCGTACCCACGATTACATTTACAGTCGCAGCACGCCTGCGCAACACCGGCTTCAGGACGGTTTTACTTAATAAACTGAATTATTATAATTGTAATTATAAATTACGTTTATAAAATCATACAACAATTATTATTACAATGTTCATTAAAAGTTTCACAGAGTAAAAAAAAATATTAATGATAACACAGATTATATATAAGTGTAGGATGTAGGTATAAGAATAAAGGAAAGAAATTAATTTAAAATTACTACGGATAATAACTTATACTACTTTAACAATTATATTTTTGTAGCATGCCACGGGAGTACCGTTAGTAGCAATGCAGCAAGCGGGTATACGTAACGAGGGGCACTGGACCAATTCTAGAAATAAATCTGTTAGTGAAGCGAATTTATTAGGAATTGAATCTAGACCCAACAGATCTACGTACAATACGAACAGGCGGAATAGCGTTGCGGAGTACGTTCCTGATAATGACCATCAAAGGTATGGCATCGTTAAAATATTCATATTTATATTTGTTACTGATTTTTTACAAATTAAATGTTAAATATTATGTTTTCATTTGACTCATAGTTTGGGGGTTTTTATATGATGGCTTAGAACAATTTTAAATAGAATTTTTGTTAGAAACAATTCCTGAACTCATGAATTCATGATATAAGTAAATTAATATTGGAGGCTTGTTCCTTACGCCTTAGTAAACGATATGTTTTATGTTTACTAGATTTAAAATTAAACAGAGTAGTGATATCTGACAAAACAACAAACTTATTAACAGCTACCTGATGCCGTCTCACCTCGGCGGTCGCATGTCCAAGGCGGGCAGCCATATGTCGGTGGCGCAGTCCCGCAAGCACTCCACGCTGCGGCCCGGAGACCACCTCGATGGATATACCCATTCCGCTTATATTTATCCGAATTATTATGTAAGTGACTGTTAAATTTAGATATTTAACTTTCTTCTTCAAGTTTTCTTAGCAAGGTAGGCAGAGGGAACCTGGGATCTTAGTGACACCCAGTTTCCTATTAAGATACTTCCACCCCCCTACTTTTCGTCAAATTCTTAAGGAATTTAAAATGATAATATTTCTTTAATAAAATAAGTAATTAAATTATAATAATTACATCTTTCAGGTAAACAGCTTAGAAATAACGTCTCCAGATAATAAATCAACGCTGCTAGTGTCGGGACTTAGTTTTGAAGTGAAATCGGGTGAAATACTAGCGGTATTGGCGACATCGCAGCATGAAGCGACCGGCTTGTTAGATGTACTGGCTGGAGTTAGGAAAGTAAGTGTTGAATTTTTAAATTGTCACTTTTATATTATCGTATAAGATATTTTGAATTTTCATTTAATTTTTAAAAAGGATAATTTACATTATAAATAGTTCCCTTATATATATTTTTTTATAAATGGTATAAGGGAACTATTGCCAACATATTACTCCTAGTTTTTATAAAAACGTTTTTATCTCGTTATAATTTCCCTAATAGGCTGTTAGCAGGCCTACACTCTAACCCGACGTATCAATTTTTTGAATGATTACATTAAAAAATGCATTATTTTTTAGAAATTAACAGGTGATATAGTGTTAAACGGTCAACCAGTAGCCTCATCGACATTACGTAAAATATCAGCCTACGTCCGTAACGATACATCTTTATGTCCTTCAATGACCGTAGAGCATACTTTACGATTCCACGCAGCGTTGAGGAGGCCCAGGAATAACCATGGACAAGTTAAAATGGATGACAGAGATCGGGTAAGGTTTTGTAAATTAATTGTAAATATTGGTAAATTTGGTTCACATGCATAAATATTTAACTCATTTTATTTTTTAATAAACAACTAAAAATATTTCTTCTAGATAAACATGCTAATAGAAGAGCTAGGCTTAGAACAAGTTAGAGATACAAATGTGGGACGACTGACTCGTTCTGAAATTCGTAGACTTAACGTCGCCTGTCAACTGTTGCTGGACATGGCGGTGTTAATCCTAGATCAGCCCACAAAGGAAATGGATATATTTGATACGTTCTTCTTAGTGGAATATTTGAGGAACTGGGCCAGTACTGGACGTGTAGTTATAATGTCGCTACATCCGCCTACTTATGAAATATTCGCTATGCTTACTAAGGTTTGTTTGTGTACTTTTATTTATATTTTATTTATGAGAAAACTAAAATGTGGTAATAAATAATTATCTTTATAACACTTTAAGTCTAAATAAGTATATAATATACAAAAACTTTGGGTTCTGATACTCAATACTTAATGTCTCGAATTAGAAAGGAGTATTTCAATGATTATTTGCCTACATGCGGATTTTTTTTCCAGCTTCACGCTACACGTGATTTCGGTTCGATTCCTACTCGAGGAAATGAAATATTTAGTATTTTCATTTCTTCTCTCTGGTGTCGATACAAAGCAATGCCAAGCAAAAATTCGGCACAAAGTGGGGAGCGGAGTGTCTTAAGGCTCCGTCTGCCTACCCTGCTACTTACGGAATACAGGTTGAAGCTGAAAAAAAGAAAAATATTAATTAATATTTAATATTTCAGGTAGTTTTAATTTCCGCTGGTCGCACTATGTTCAGCGGGTACAGAAGAGACATGTTGCCATATTTTGCCTCAATAGATTATCCCTGTCCTGCTTTTAAGAACCCTTCTGATTACTACTGTAAGTAATTTTTGTATTTACTGTACTATTGTATTTACTGTTTTGGTTTGTTGTACTGTAAACTTGGGACTTATACGCACACTAAGAAGTCAACTTATCGAGTTTAGTTTAGTTTAACTTATCTAGTTTAGCGTTAGTAAGAAATCAGTACACCAAATCTCTTTTTTTATATGGACGATTATACGTTTTCGTCCATTCTGTAACGCTTTTGAATCATTTACACACTAATTGGTCGATAAATGCGACAAATACACAACATAGACGAAACACGGCGTCCACTCAACACAGATTATTTTAACACTAAGTTCCCTCTGTCTATTTTACAATATGTGGACACTGCGTTGAACTAAGATAATTATTTTTTTAATTTAAAATGTATCATAAACCATATTTCTTTTATAATCCCTAGTGGACTTAGTGACTCTGGATGACCTGTCCCCCGCCGCCATGTTGGAGTCATCCAGCCGCATCGAGGCGCTGGCAGGCGTGTTCGGCGGCGCTCACTCCGCGCCCGACCCTCCACCACCCGTCACGCTGCCCGCGGGGGGAGTGGCGCGAGGGGGCATGCAGGTGTTCGTGTTGATCGAGTGAGTAGCAGGCAATATCCCAGTGCATCTAGTGACCCTGTAAGACCAGTCCGCCGCCGCCATGCTGGAGTTGACTCAACACGCAAAGCCTACAGAATTCGGCGAAAAGTGGGGAGCGGATTGTCTTAACACTATCCTCCCTCTGCCTGCCCTACTACATGCCGGATACAGTGTAAAGCTGAAAAAAAAGACTTTTCACTTTATTAAGAAAACTACAATGATCTACATTTTATACTGTAACAATGTAAATTCTTATTATTTTAGTCCTGACATTATTTTTATGTTCTTTTTTATATTTAAATTTATATTTGGTTACATTATTAATTATTATGTTATATTGTATTTATTATTATTTCAGAAAAACATTGCTGTACACTCAAATGAGCACTATATCGAATGTAATCACTCGAGTGATCATAGCGGCGTTGATGTCTCTCATCACTGGAACTATATTTTGGGACCTGCCGACAACTGATGCTAAGGTAAAAACTTATATGCTAAATGACTTTGTTTACCACCCTATGCTTTCAATGATGAGCATTTACGAGAACATATAAAGATCTGAGACGCCTAATGTAGCAAAACTACAAAGAGTGTGGAAATAGCACGTTAATAGCAAAAGTAGTCCAGCAAGGTCTTTTTAAGAAAGCCTTAATGTTGTCAATATCTACATGTACATACATAATATGTTTAAAGCTATGATTAGACACTACACTATTGCACTAGTGACTAGGCCAAGTCACTACAAATAATTTATGTTAGGGTTTACATCACTCACATTTTACTTACGTAAAACATAACGTTTTATTTATCTCACCCTTCTACACCAGTTAACACAAAACGACCGCATCGGCTACCACTACTCAGTGATGTGCGTCAGCGCGTGGCCGCTGCTGCTGCTGAGCGCGCGAGAGGCGAGCGCCACGCGGCGCCACGTCGAACGAGATATAGCTGTCGGATTGTATTCTAGAACTATGTTTATTTTGTTTGATGTGAGTATTAGAGTTTTTCTTTTCGGCTTTAAAGCCTTTTCGCATTTAAAATGAAATCTGTAGTCACCGTCGATCTTGCTGAAGTAAGGTAGACAGATAAAAAAGAATATCAAACAACCGAGTTTAGAATTATTATTGCATATTGCAACATTACAAGTTGCCGAACTCAACATCGCGTTTTGATTTACAAGAGCGAAGAAATGAAAATCACAAACATTCAGTCAATCACCATCCGATTGCACCACCAAGGCAACCATATTTTTATTAAATTTTATTTGAGTTTGTCATTGTGAAGGCTGAAGCTACAAAATAATAAGAATTAGATAAAACTATTTAACGATATTTAATTTAGAATTTAAATTTAAATTAGACTATATATCTACCCTATTATGTCTTATTTCAGCAATTTCTAGAAATATGGCTGGCCATATTGACGTGGCTCGCGTACTTAGTGCCGAGCTACGCCATGAGCGGTCTGTACGCGCAGACACCGGGGTCGTTCGACGGATTTTATGTTTATTTAGGTACTGTATTGGTAATTATATTGGATTTAGTGAGGGTAAATTTACGAAGCAAGAGTGAAAGGTTCAAATAAAATAATAATCTTTATTTTTTTTACATTTATCAGTTACATAAAAATGATATCTAAATCATTTATGTGTTTTCTGTGTCTTAACCTTCTGTCTGTCTTAGACATCGTCAAAGCTTCTTGATCAATTGTAGGTCTACGTTCTGTCACTCAAAATTTTATAAAGTTGAATCCATATTACTATTTAAAAATAATAATATTTTTACAAAATTTAATTGTTATTTTTATATATTTCCAGGTTACATGCTGCTATATCTAATAAGCACACAAATGTTATGTCGAGCATCTATTTTCATCATACCTATGGAGAAGGTAGCTTCAATCGTATCAGGATTTTGTTTCCTACTAACTACACTCGTGAACGGCGTGTTGTTGCATGAACAAGACTTGCCGTATTACGTGAAATGGTTGGAATACGTATCGCCCTCCAAATGGACCATTCCAGAAATATTAAGGCGCGAATTGAGTGAGATTGCCTTGAGAAGCAGTATTAGTAAAGATTTGAGATGCACCAAGGTTAGTATAAAAACTGAATGTATTATTGCATTCCTATCTTTTTATTTTCCCCCAATTTGCAATTCTTAAATACTTCGTTATTTTTCTGAGGCTGTCATGGTACAATATAGACGACGATTGACAATTTGACCATTTACAATTCCTTGCTATGGTAACTAGACAAAGCGTGGCATTAAGTTCTGCCATTCAACACGCAATGTCTTGAAAAATTGTGCGAAACAGATAAGTCCTTAACACTAGGCGTCTCTGTCTACCTTTTTATATGTGATTAAATTATGATCAAATTTTGACAATCTGCTTAACTTGAATGATTATCAAATTGTATTTTTGTAACTTATGAGATCTATTGGAACAATAATAATATGAGTTTCGAGTCATTTTGTATATCTGCTCTATGGCTTTAAAATGTTGTATTGTTGGTTTTTTATACAATAATAATGTTTTATACATTTTTTGCAGCATTTAGATTTAATAGTACAATCACCGTGCCCTCCCCCCAACGGGACTCAAGTATTATCTAACTATGAATATCTTAGAACCGATAACATCTGGGAATGGACTGAAGATAGCTTTATGATCGCTTTGGCAATTTTCTACGCAGTTTTTGCCCTAATAGCCATGATTGCATTCGTTTTTGATTGCACAAAGTACTCGAAAAGTAAAGAAAAAGCGTACAGAAAAGGTCATAAAGTGACAGCTAATACGCCATAAGGCTGAATGTGAAACGTCGAAATATGACATTTCTTTTCCCGCCATTTTTGGTGCAACAATGTGTTAGTGATTTTAATTAATTATAAATGGATATGAGATGATTGTATTTGAATGTTTGTTTTTAATGATTTCTTCCTTTTATTTATACAGTTTGTCTAAACTATATAAATGTATGAGTTTGTGCTTTATTTTAATCTTTCGTAATAATATAATATGATTATTATATTTTTATTGTAATGAATGTACAAAACGATTATAACGTAATATTATAATAAATAATTTTTAATTCTAATTATAAGAAGAAGGCTGAATATTCCAATGTCTTCCAACCCGTATTGTATTTTAATAAAATAATGTTAATTCAGTTTTAAATGTATAAATATAATATAAAATTTTAATGGTGTCTATAGCGTAAGTTCTGTATCACAATAGTATTTTTAAATTTATCTTGTGTTGTGAAAGTTCTAAGGTCATTTCAGTATTTTTAAATCTTTTTTTAGGACGTGGAGCTGCGCCACTGCGCCTGACTGTAAACGCGACGGCGTTGGGTTCAATTCCCACTCGGAGAAATGAAATATTTTCAATTCCTTGCTCTGGTAAGAAGACAAATCCTGGCGTTAAGTTCTGCAAATTGAACGAAATCTTCGAAAGTTGGGAAGGCTGTGGGGAACGGAGTGTGTTCACATTAGGTTCCCTCTGCCTAACCTACTTTATATAGGATACAGCGCAAAGCTAAAAAAATGTGCCTTAGTAAAATATCCAGTTCTGCCCCAATGGGCATTAGAAATTAATATTATTATTGAGCCCTTAATTTAGACAAGCTAGCAATTGTAGACATAAGAGACACAAAATTTTGTATATATCTATGTCAAAATTAAATTGAGAACACTGCCTTTGGAAAATGCTCATAAAGTTGTAGGAAAAATTTAATAGTTTAGCAAATTGAAATCGAGTTCAATATCAATTAAGTCAATTTTAATTTAATAAGTACATATATATGTTTTTCCTTATAAGGGGATCATCCAAAAAGTACGTCACACGTTAGATGAGGCGATGGGGGTAGAAGAACTGTAACATCATGACATTACATTTCAAAATATATGTATTAAAATACTAAAATTACGTGTCAATAAAACCAATTTATGAATTTTATAAAATATGTAACGTCATACTAGGGCAGATTGGTCTTACAAATGTGACCAGCTGTGACAAGGACGGGGTAAGAAAAACATTAAATTCGTGACGTTATTTATG
The DNA here is from genome assembly GCA_016802625.1 of Heliconius numata. Classification (NCBI taxonomy): domain Eukaryota; kingdom Metazoa; phylum Arthropoda; class Insecta; order Lepidoptera; family Nymphalidae; genus Heliconius; species Heliconius numata. The sequence goes on from JAEBDU010013194.1 coordinate 2,350,507, forward strand.
GATGGCCCCAAAACTAATATAATGAGGAGCCATAATGTTAGACGATATTATTGTTAAGTTACCTTTGCATACTTTGAAGAAATCAAATAAATATAGATGTAATAGCGTTTTATTTGTTTTAATAACACACACGTCAAATAATTTACTAAATATAAATAGGAAATAACAACAATTATTTATTAAATACATTGCATAACATGATTCCATTAGTTTTACAAATAAATAATTAAAAATAATGAATAAATGAATATAATCAAATGTATTCAACTAAACATTATTTTGATATAAACGATAACAAAAAAGTGATTAATCTCTATATAATTTAAAATATTTAACAATAAAAAATCATCAAAATATGATGCTTAAACATGTAAAAAAATATTTCCACATTTATTTTTTTCTTATAACAAAAAACTTAATCATACCGCTTTCATAATTTAAATTTTACGTAATAATTTATTTGTTTTGAGTGATAATCAACGTTTCATCGTCATTACTATGGAAAATTTCATAATATCTTCTACATATTTCACAAATACACGGAGTTATATTATATTTTTTTCGTTTGAGACTTGTATTATCATTAGTATTATCTGAAGATTCTTGTTCAACATATTGACTTTCAAGTAGAAGTTTATTCAATCTTTCTTCGTTTACAAGTGTTTCTGGTTCTGATGCTTGCTCATTGTCTCTGAAATTATATATTTTTTATTTAAGTACATTCGATTTATATACGCTTTTCTATTATAAAAATAAAATTTTACATTAAGCGTATTTTTTTACCAAAAGACGAATACGAGAAGGAAATATGATATACAGATATGCAGTCCATTTATATTTTATGTATATATTTTTTATTATTTCTACTGTATATATATTACTGACCGAGCTTAACTATGTTTAATGAAACAAGGATGAAACAAAAACAAAATTGACTAAAATGATGAACAATAATGGAAAATGTATTTTTCAAGTGTTAACCTTTCTTCATCAGAAACACTACTATCTTCATTTTGTTTTTTATTCCATGTGTTATAGACCTCTACTGGACATACTGTGTATTGGTAGGGACATGCTTTTAGGGGGGACTTCGGAGTGACATCGACTAAACGCCTTCGGGACTTTGACATGGGACTGATTTAAAAAATAGAAATTAATTCTATTGTTCTACTAGATTTATCTTTCAGATTTTTTTTCGTTTCAAGCTTTTTCCGCTTTGCGTGTTAAGGCTGTGCTTTACTTACCAGAGCGGGAAAATAAAAATCATTTTATAACAAACATAAATAAGTGGTAACAAGCGTATAAGCGTATAAGTTTGACGTTTCAACGGTTTCAAAGAGGCGCAGTATAAATCCTACGCTACTCGCTACTACGTTCAATTTTTTTATACGTTTTCTATAAAAATAAAAAGGCACTATTTTATTAATTACTTGCTGCTTACGAAAATTTCAACAATCGTTGCTTTAGGTTCCAGTGATAAATAATAGATTTTTTTATAGACAGATTTTATAGATTATTAAAATTATATCTGTTATCTATTTTATTTACTTACTTAGAACATCGACAGTTGGACTTGGAGGACACATCACCACCTTGTATCAGGCTACAGCAAGATGTTGATTCTTCGGATCGCGTGCGAGATCTGGACCTTGAACGTATAGTTTTTACGCATTTGTGTCTGAAAATATATTGGTGGTATTTAAGTACGAAATGTAGTGAAGGCACGCTACCTTTATATTAGATGACTTGTAATAAGAAATATAATTATACAAATAAAATTAGGCCAAAGTTTTATGTAACAATAAGTGCCTTTGCCTCGTTACCAGAGCGAGATAATGAATACATTAAATATTTTATTTCTTCAAGTGGGAATCGAAATCACAATTTGTCGCGTTTACAATCGCACGGTTATGCCCCTGCCCAGGGGGGCCTGCACGACCGAGCTTAAAAGTAAATAATGAAAGTGTCATCACATGTGTGGATGTGGGATCAGAATTCAGATGTGACCGATGATATCAAAATTACGTTTTACCTAAGTGGGTATCGAACCCACAACCATCGCATTTACTGTTTGATGCAATCCTATTGCTAGTTGAATAAAGTTTTAAAAATGGCATCTACTACATATAGGTACATCACACATAAATATAGATAATATAATAATTTATATATTAATCATTCCCAAAAATACTAACCTATGGTATTGGGCGGAATGACACACTTGCTTTTGCCTGGCAGTGTCCATGTCTCTCGGACTGCATTTACAACCTAATATTTTGGCCGCATTTGATATATTGCAGTATTGATTCCATACTTCGTCTATACGGACCTTTGTTGCTATCTCTATTTTAGGGGAGAGAATACCCTGAAAATTGGGTCTAAATAAGATATAATCATATACTAATATGTGTAAGTATATAAGATACGATATAAGCAACATATTTAACTAATAGGGAAATTATAAAAATTTAATGCGTATAAGTTATTACTTATTTGAGTTTCTGTGCAAGCACACATTGCAAAAATGGCACAAATAAATGTGTAGGCACATCCTAAATCTTTAAAGCCCGTTTTTATAAATCAAATCAATCAATCAATCAATCTCAACTCTGAAATCGTTCTTGAGATGCCGTTTTCATTTATAGATCATAGAAACGAAGATCTATCTCAAAGTGGAGAGTTGATTATATTTAAATTTTTGTTCACTAGTCATTATAAATACTTGAGATCACCGCGGCCCAGTGCCGGCGTTTGACTATTAACGTTGCAGTCGTGTGTTCAATTGCCATCCGGGATAATGTTAATTTTACAATTATTTCAATCCGGAATCCGGAAAGCGGAGAAAGTAAAATTTTTACACTAGGTTCCATCTATCGTAGACAGACATACTCTGGATAGAAGCGTGAAACAAAAAAATATATATACTTACTGGAAAATCCTTAGACCTTCTCATTAGTAGATCAACACCATCAGTGGAGCACATGTTAGGCGGAAAGAGAACATCATTCATAGCTCCGAGATATTGCGCCAATATCACATACTCTCCCATGTCACAGTCCTCAGACCATTGAACCAACTCACAGTAGATTGTTTCACCCTCTGCAATTTCATATTACCTTCACACTGTATAATGTACATATCAGCTTAAGCAGGAGGAAACGCAATGCTTGGACATTCTGTTACCTACACACACCTAGTTTTCGAGACAGTGTGTGCTGAGTGATAGAACTGTCCCCATCTATTTATGCTACTAACTATTTAATATGGTTGTAGATATAAATTTATGGATTTTTTCTTCTGCCCTTTAAAATAAGATTAGAACTTAGTATTAAGTTAAAACTAACTAAAAATAAGATAAGAACTGACTTCATTGTCTTTAGGTATGTAGTTCCTGCATCTTAAAATATATTCTCATTTTCAGTGTTCTTTTCACTCTTTTGTTTATAGAAAAGTAGTAAGTTGATGATTCAAATGAGTTGATTGTAAATATCTTAAGAGTATTTAAATTCCAATATATAAGAGATTCCAAACAATATACAAGAAATAAATAAAAAGTACATATTATATAAATAATAATACTAACTCAATAAACAGCATACATTATTAAGGGCACAACTTTTTTGAAATCTTTTACGGAAGTAAAATACATCCCTGAAGGTGAGCGGAAATACTGGTGGCAGTAAACAGGTTTGGTAACTTGTGCCCAATGCGAACATTGTGAGGGAAACGCGCCCATCTTGACACAGCCATACACCTGGACATGATACCTATAAAGAATAAATACAAAGAGCTTAATATTAATCAAAATTTGGTATTCATATCTTGACTTATTTTTGTTTTCTCTTTCTAGTAAGAAGAAAAAGTGCTGCATTGAGTTTTTGCGCCGAAAATTGGGCGGAAAGTGGGTAACCCTGCTATGTATGGAGTAAGCATATGAAATTATAATTTAATTCAAGACTTTGTATATTGAGTGGTGGACCTTCAGATTATTCTTTATCTACCAGAGCAGAAAAAAAATAAATAAATAGAATCATTCCCCCAAGTGGGATCTAAACACAAACACATTGTGTTTAAAGTCAGCCACTGCGACAACAACCTGAACAGCCTCAATATTAAAAAAAACATCATCTTCACACAGTATCCCGCACACAGCAGGGAAGGCAGATGGAACAATGTTTTAAGACACTCCGTTCCTAACTTTCCAACGAATTCTGGAGGCATCACATTTAGTGGCGGAACTGAACACCGCACTTTGCCCTGATACTCTCATTCACTTGTTGTTAGTGTCTGGGCCGAGAGTTATATAAAGAGTCTATTATAAAATATTTATGTTACTGTACACAGCTAAATCATCATTACTGTGTTAATTACTTTAAAAACAATGTGTCATAAAGAAAACATTAAAACTCTAGTAAAATTATCTATTAAGCCAATACTTTGTTTGGTACATTAAAAAGTTATATATAACAAAGTAAATAAATAATTGGTTTTTTGTTTTATTCATTCTTGTAATAGTTTTTACTTACTTTTTGTACTTCTATTTCGATTGTTAATTCAATAACTTTAGGCATATTAAAATATCATAATATATTTAAAAATTCTAATGCATTAGTTTAATGCATTAGTTTATTAAAGCCAAAGCGGTCATTGTTCATTATTTCATATAGTTAAAGACTTGGTAAAATGTCGTGAAGACTAAAAATTTAAGTAATTATTTATTAAAAATTTTGTTTTGTTGTGATCGTCAAAATGTCAAGCGGTAGCCATAGAAACCAAAGACTAATGTTTAGAAACTATTATTCGATTTATTTCTATATTTAATATACTCGAGTGAATTTAATAATATGGCTTACTTTAAAAAATATTTAAATAGTATTTAATTAAATATATTTGATCAATGTAATAGTTGAATAGGATAGAAGTTGGCACCACTAAAAGATACATTTATCATATTAACCTTGTTGGAAAATTTCCATTAATAATTGTATAATGGAAATATTAGAATTATTCACCAATAGATGTAAGTACAGCAGGTACTAGTAGTTTTTTTTTAAAAAAGTGAATAAGTAAAGAAAGATTTTACAATTTTTAATCTACATAAAAGATCTTCATAAATGCATTATGAAGATCTAATAAATTATTAATTTACTATTATTTTAATTGTATAAAATTGAACGACAGAATTTAAATGTAAAAAATGTTTAAAGATAAAGGATCCTACTTTGTGATGCGTATAATTATTTAATTTTTTTTATTTTTTGTAAGGGCAATAATCTCTAAAATTTCAAGTTTCAATTTCAACCAGGTACAGGGAAACGAAACTTAAAAACTTTAACCTAGTACTTTAACTATAAAATAATTACAACTCAATATTGCGATAGCAAAATATGAGTATTCAGTACAATCAATTAATTTTTTTTAGAAGGCGACTTTATTTTTAAATTTTATATAATTTATGAAGAATTTTTATCATAAAATGAGTAAAATACCATCAGTAGTTCACTGGTTTCGTTTAGATTTGCGTTTACATGATAATCTTGCTCTACGAAACGCGATAAATGAAGTAGGTACTTTTATATATAAGGTAAAATGTTGTAATTTTTTATTATCTAAACTTTTTATTTACTTATAGGCTGAAAATAGAAAACATCTGTTAAGGCCAATTTATGTTATGGATCCTGAGATAAAAGATAAGATAGGCGCAAATAGATTAAGATTCCTCATACAAAGTCTCGAAGACTTAGATTCAAATCTTCGAAAAATTAACACTCGTCTTTTCATAATTAAAGGCAATAGTACTGAATGTCTTCCACAACTTTTTGAAAAATGGCAAGTAAAGTTCTTATCATTACAAGTTGATATAGATGCAGAATTAATACAGCAAGATGAAATTGTGGAACAATATTGTGAAGAGAAGAATATATTTATCAATAAGAGAATGCAACATACGGTTTATGATTTTAATAGTGTCTTGAAAAAAAATAATGGATCTGTACCATTAACATATCAAAAGTTTCTCTCTTTGGTTACTGATATCCAAGTAAAGGACATCATAGAAATAACTAAGAATATAAGTAAAGAATGTAAACCAGATGATTTTACCTCAAATGAATATGATATTCCATCACTTAGTGATATGGATTTAAATTTTGACTCTGAATGTAAATATCCTGGAGGTGAAACTGAAGCATTGAAAAGACTCAATATATATATGGCAAAAAAGCAATGGGTATGTAATTTTGAGAAACCAAACTCTTCCCCTAACAGTATAGAACCTAGCACAACTGTTCTAAGTCCATACATAAGTCATGGTTGTTTATCTGCTAAACTGTTTTATCACAAACTTAAACAAGTGGAGAGTGGAATGAAACATACATTACCTCCAATATCACTCATGGGTCAGTTGATGTGGAGAGAATTTTATTACACAGCTGGAGCAGGTACCAAAAATTTTGACAAAATGGTAGGAAATTCTGTTTGTACACAAATACCTTGGGGAAAGAATGATGAACATCTTAAAGCATGGGCGGAAGGCAGAACTGGATATCCTTTTGTTGATGCTATCATGCGTCAATTGAAACAAGAAGGTTGGATACATCATTTAGCCCGCCATATGGTAGCATGTTTCCTGACCAGAGGAGATTTATGGTTATCATGGGAAGAAGGAGCTAAAGTATTTGAGGGCTATCTTCTGGACTATGATTGGTCATTAAATGCCGGAAATTGGATGTGGCTATCAGCTTCTGCATTCTTTTATAAATATTATAGAGTATACAGTCCTATTGCTTTTGGTAAGAAAACTGATAAAGAAGGTCTTTACATAAGAAAATATGTACCTGAGCTAAAAAAATATCCAAGTGAATTTATTTATGAGCCTTGGAAGGCTCCTAAATCTATTCAACGAACAGCAGGTTGTGTAGTCGGTGAACATTACCCATACAGAATTGTTGATCATGACAAAGTTCATAAAGAAAACATACAAAAAATGAATGCAGCATATAAAATAAATAAAGAAAAGAAAGCTTTAAAGAGAAAAAGATAGTATTAAACTAGTTTATAATATTTAATGATCTGATTTTTCAAGTACAAACTAGAAACCGGTTGCCTTAATAATGTTTTACAATATATTAGAAACCTAAAAATTAAATGAAATGCATCATGTATATATTTTTCTATTTCTTTTTAAGAGAAAGAGTCCCATCTTGAGAAGCGCTGGTCCATATGTGGCATGACAAGACTATTGATTTAAATATTCTTAATATGAGATATGTTAATGTTTTCATTGTTCTTGTAATGTACGGTACCGTAATATTATCAATTTACTAATATAAATGAATAATTTATTTTAGCTAATAATTTTGCAACAAAAACAATTGCAGTGAGAACTATGCTTTACACTTTTACAATAATTATTAAGTAGCAACCATTATGCTGAGTATGATAATGAGATTGATTGATTGATTTCTCGATATATGGCGTTTCGAGCGTGCCAGTTGAGCACAATTCATTTCGCCAATGTCACGTTGTATGGAAAACACACGAAGGAAATTGACCGGTAATAAAAAAGATAAATATACACAATTATAGAATACATGTAAAAAAAAGAGATCCTGTGTAAGTACAGCCTTCACCTATGATAATGAGTAAATGTGGTCTGTGGTAGCAACTGTCAAGTGTCATTTTGACGTCTGATTAGTGATTATATCATATTTCTATATCTATAAATTTATATTTTTATAGTATATAGCTATGATTTGCTTATTTTTTTTTGTAATTTAAGTATTTTATTATTTGCAAAATGTGAAACATGGAAATATTCGTTATTAATTTATAAATTATGTAGACAAAGGCGTAACAGATTTCGAGGATGGTAGAACATCCAGGAAGATGAAGAGGTATTATTTAATAAGTCTTATTTACTTTTATGCAATTATAAAATAGTAAATATCGGCTATAATATATTTTTAATATCTTATTGCATATAGCAGTAGCCAAATTCTGAAGTAAACTAATAATATTTGAATCATAATTATGTATTATATACTCTTCTATATAATCTCTCTTATTTTTAAATGATCCACTGACAAATCGATTTACTCCACTTTTTGAAAAATCTTAAATGTAAGTATAAAGGCACTTGCTAACTTTTTATAATAATGAAGTCATTTCCAACAATTATAAGTAAACACAGTGTTGATTATTAATTTTGGTATACTTTTAATCATGAGATTTACACAGATAATAATATATACTTTTGTAAGATTCAACTGTTCAGTATGGTACGGTACGATATGGTTCTGTTACCTGCCGCCAAATTTTCTAACTGCACAGTACATCACCAACTAAAATACAATCCACACCATCTAGATATATGGTCCTCCAGTACTGTGTGGTTTCGTAGAAACTTCCTTCCACATGCCACGCAACTGTGAAATGGCCTACCTACAGCAGTGCTTCCAGGTGGATACAATATGGGTACCTTCAAAATAAGTATCTCCACCTTAACGCTGGCAATGCATTTGTACATCCTCTGGTGTTGCATGTGGTCGTCGGCGATGTTAATTACTTACCATAAGGTGACTCCTACGCTTGTTTGCCTTGTCTGTTCCACACAAAAAAAACTTAAGTTCTCTTAAATTATTTTGAGTGATGAAATACTCAAATAAGCAATAACATCATAAATTGCATACATTTTAGTGTCATTAATACTACACAAAACAAGTCTTCATTATGAAAACAAAAGTTAATCTAAGTAAATATTTATGTTTTTAAAATTTCTATACAAGATAAAATGAAGTGCATGCACTTTACGGTTTAGAATGCTAATGGAGTAAAAATAAATTATTTATGCAATAATTTTCAATAATAGTAATATATAAATCATGTTACATCAGTTTTTTATGAATGTTCTATTTTTTTCATTACTGTAACATTTGTGTACTACTTACCCCTTAGGTACATGGGCTTACCTAGATAGAGATATTTGCCATTGAGGTTATGTCATAAAAAATGCCATTTTTTAAATTGATCTAATTTGTAAAGATTTTTAAAAATATTCAGTCTTACATTTTTACTTCTACTTAAAAAAATCTATATGTAAAAATAGTAAAGCCAAAATGAATAGTAAAACAACTTGAAAACTCTATTCATAGTTAAATTTATTCATTCCATATTTATAACATGTAAATGAAAACAAATGAAGTGTGTATATTTTTAAATTTTACAGTATTACTAAATGAACGCACGTTAAGAAATTACGATAAGTGTATTGAATTTCCAAACATTTTAGTTGGTCACGTTAGTATCACGTTCTTGACGAGTGACCCCGGCTCCCGAGCCCATTGGTATCGAATAGTAAATACAGTACCGCCGACGAGTTGTGGCCTCCCTGGAGTTAGGCTTTCTGAACTTTTGCGCATTGTTTCCTTGGGAAGAAAATAATCAAAAGTAGGATTAATACTAAAATTGTAGATGACCATCTACAGATAACATCAGTGCCACGATTCCCTAACCGCACTGCAAATACTTGTAGTACAAACCAGAACCACAATTGTCCAATTGGGGCCGAACTCTCTAATCTGGATAATGGGACAAGGGGTCATTCTTCGCAAATTATTTCCTTCATGACAATAGGTTAATAGACACTAGAAAGTCATTGCGGCTACGCATAGGATGTGTCCTCGCTAATATTAAAAGTGGGCAGACTGTCGTTATATCAGTAGGTAGATACCTAATTAATCATGCGTTTTGATTAGATATTATAAACGTATATAGAGCAAAAAAATTGGTTATTTAATAAAAAATGATATTTACTTATTTATATAATTAATTTAAGGATTTTTTAATGATTGCAACATTTCTAAGTCTGTTTTTATGTATCTTTTAAGTATGATTTGAATGAGTTTTTAATAATAACAATACTTCCTCCAATTCTTTCTTATTAGTAATATTACTTGTCTGCCTATTTTAAAATACTTGAAAGTGAAACTCGTCTAATGTCGATGAAAATATTGCAAAAATTCGAAATCTTCGAAAACGTGCTTTAAATACTATGTATAAAAAAATAATGCTCAGGGTCAGGCTGCAACTTTTACGAAAATTTATTCATATTCTTAAATATTAAACAGTTTTTAATATCGTAACGTTGTTCAAATTAGCTGTGAATTATTTATCCGATATATTCTTCACTCCGATACTCCGATCTCCAATTTCCGACGAATTTTCGAGGCGTTGCGTGTTAAATGGCGGAACCCAACGCCACGCTTTTGCATGAATGAAAATAATCGAACCCACAGTCGTGTTACAATCACATGCTAGTGTCCCTGCGTCACTCCCAGTTCATTGTTATTAGTTGTTTCCTGATTTAGTTTTTTTTGTTTTAGATAAACCCAAGAAAAGGATACATTCCATATATACCATGGCATTCCAGGAGATAGACAGCAATTAAAATGAAGCTATGAACAAGTAAGTTAAGCATTTTCCTTATATAGTATACGGAAATTATGTATTTTTTGGTCAATAAAATATTTCTAAATAAATATATGTATAAAAGTAATTTATAATTTTGCTATACTATACCTACTATACTTTAAAATTTAAAGTTGATTCACTTTTTTGAATGGTCGATAGATAATTTATTTTGTTATAAATACAAGTGGTAAAAAAATACATTGTTATTTTTAGCCACGTGTTACGATTTACAATTTATACAAATTATAGAAATATTGTAATTTCAACTTTATTCTGGAATAATTAAATATAATATTCTGAGAATAAACTGTATCTTTACTTGATGTAATTTTTAAACGCATGACGTCACGCGTTACAAGAATTGCAGGAAACAGTAATGTGAAAATTTTTCCTTCCTTTTTTTATTTATAATTTAGTGATCTGCATGCATATATTCGATGTGTTTTCGTTTTCACCATTAAGCTTAAAGAGAGAGAGAAGCATTTAGAGAGACTTGAGTGGTTTTAGGCTACCAACCATAAACAGTGATTTTATTGAATGCGTACCTAAATAAAAATTATTTGATTTAAGTGTTTGTCTCTATGAAACAATGAATTTGTTTTCATTTGACACGTGGGGGGCGTTGCTTCTTTTGTTATCCAATTTCTATATCATATATAGCTATATGAACAGAAATAAAATATGATAAAATATTCAGATATATATTTTTATATATGTACGACGTATTCTCCCACAACGTCGTCTCTATAAAACCCCTATAATCGAAACATAATGTTTATTAAAAAATGATATAATAGAAGCTTCTGTTGTTATCTAATGCTTATCACATGTCATGGTCAACGCCGAAAGTTTAATTGTTATCAGTGATTGTTTAAAAAAAAATTAAGGACGCTTTATATCATATGATAATAAATTGTACAATCGTTGCCAATTATTATATCAAAGATGACTGGAACTTCTTAAATTGCACAGTCATTCCCAGCATCTCTTGGTTCGCTTCGAATCTTATGACGACATTCGCTATATAGATTGGCTTTTTTCATTCATACAAGCGAATACATTAATTATAATTGTCGCTTCTAAGTTATTATCTATATTTTTTTATGGTAATTAAAATTGTTATAAGACGCTGATTTGGTTAAAGATGATAATGCTAAATTTTATTTGAAATAACTTTAAATTCTATTTGTTATATTAAAAGCCTTTAAAAAAAAGAAAGAATAATTATACTAAAAGTTTGACTGAAGTATTTCAATTAACACTACTTTCAAAGGTTTATAAGTCTATTTATAATAGAGTTCTCAATCTCTCATTACCTACTGTGCTTTATTTAAATATTTTTAGCAGTTTATCATAGAGATACTAACAATTAGCACAAAATAAAATCGCAAATTGCGCCATATTTTTTTCTATTAATAAAATGACTAGGCAAAATCATAATGTCTGTCATTTCAGGTTTTTAGCTATGGCGTTTCGAGAAACGCAAAGTCATCCACGGCTAGAATTGCTGAACTGCATGTCGATGACAGTGACGTAACCGTCACTCACTTCAAATAAGTGTCTGTTCATTTTATATAAATCAAGTATCCTCAATTATTAATAACGATATTGTATGATTCATTTATATATTTCTGGTTATTTTAAATATTTTATTGTCGTAGTTTGTGAGTTGCCATTTTCTTTAAATATAAACAGGAAAACAAATTTTGTCCAATTTTCATCTGTTGCTCATTAGTTTGCGTCCTTGTAATAATGGATGAATATAATGTTATTATATGACTGTATTTACAATGTAGTAACATCAGGAAGCGAATCTTAGTACCAAAATCATATTTGTCGTTTACATTGATGATTTCGTTAGATCTAAAAATATACATATAATATAACTAAGATGTACATTGAGATATTAAAACTTTAAAAAGCATACGTTGTAAGTATTTTTTTTAAATATTTTAAAAATATGCTCTATTTTGCGACAATTTTTTTTCGTTGGTCTTACATGGATGGTTTCTATGAAATATATGCATTTATACAATTTTGTATTTATTGTTCGGTAGTATATGCAAACAGGTGACGGTTACCTTATCTTTTTTTAAATTAGGCTATGTTTTACGTATAACGATTTCAGATAAATTATAACATTAAATACGTCATAGTCACAGATAAAGAATAATTATTTATTAAATAGTCTGTATAAACCTCTGTCTTTACCTTTAATATTGTTTAATATAACGTAAAATATTAATAATATTCTTAATTTCATTATTTTTATGTTTATACTTGATGTTATCCATGGCGCAGGGACACAAGCCTATGACTTAAACGGGATGAGTCGTGGGTTCGATTCCCTCGACTCGAGGAAATGAAATATTTAATATTTCCATTTCTTCGCTCTGGTGTCGCAATCGCAGCTTTAAGTTCTGTAATGCAACACGCAATGCTTCCAGCATTCGGCGGAAAGTGAAGAAAACCTAAATTTTTTCGCCATATTTGGCGTTTGTATATATTAATATATTTTTTATTACATATAATTTTATTTATCTATGTATAATGATTATATATATTTATATGTTAATTTAACATGTTATCTTAGTGCACTTTCACTACACGTGTTAGTTTCTCTATCTAGTTCACGGTCTCTACAAAACCGCACTTGAGGCGTATCGGTTGTTTTTGTTATCTATTTACTATATTGACAAATTTAACGATACGAGCAGTCTTCGGCAATTGATAATAGATACCGACAATAGATAATAGATCCTATAATTATATTATAGGATAAATAATTATCATAATAATTATTATTATTACGATAATTATTCACGCATCGTCTTAGAATTCTTAGATTAATATTTTGAATTTTAAATTGTGGATATTTTTTTAGCATGTTAGTTTTTGAGCATAACATGTTTTTAAAGCGACTAATTAGGTTTTTTTTTAAAATATTGCTTTACCTAAAACATGATCAAACAAATATGGCGTATTTTCTTTGTTTAACTTAAAAACGAAATAAAAATAATAATGACACAATAGTTGATCTTACACATCCTAAGTATATATTATATTAAATTTTTAATTAATAATAATTTAATTTATTAAAGAGACAAATTCTACGCAGCATTTTCTCTAATAATAATAAAACTACTAGCGATAGACCTAGTAATAGCAAGTGATTATTTCATCATAAAAAAAAACTGTTATTATCTTTCTAATACATTCCTCTTCAAAGTTATATTGCATGTTTAGTTCAGTTATAGAATATTTTTACACTGTAGAAGTATTTACTGCTCAGAAAAGCAAAAAGGTTAGTGCTGTATTCCGTACACATCAGGGTAGGCAGAGGGGACTCTGGTGTTAAGACACTCTGTTCCCTAATTTTCACTGAATTCTGGAGGCATTGCGTATTAAGTTGCGGAACTCAACGCTGCGCTTTGCCTCGACAATAGACAGAAGGAATGGAAATATAAATTTAAATAAATATTGTATTTCCTTGACTGGGGATCGAACCCGCAACCTGTCGCGTTTACAAACACACTTAACACACACCTGACTCGAGGTGATATAATTAAAGCTGGCGGAACGCGACGTTATCATACCGCGACTTGCCGTTATACAGAACGCCCGTGCCGACTCAGCTCTAGAATTTTATGTTCAGAATCATTATTATTAATAATAATATTTTATATTAATATTAAAATTATTCTAAGATATTTTAGTGAAGTGTGTGTGGTTTCTGTAGATTATTTCTGTTTTGGAATTTCGTAAGTTTTTTTGTTTCTTATTATTTACTTAATGGTTGTGATTAAAGAGTGTAATTTGCATGAAAATATATTTTGTTCTTTTCCTGTTTCTTGTGTAGAGCAAAATAAATAATAATGCTTTAAATATGACCTTTTTTCGAGTGAGATTTGCACCTACAACTATCACGGGGATAAATTTTCATCATTAGATTTGTTCATCTACATCTTGGTAGAGTCACTTTATTATTAATTAAATTATACATATCATATTAAACTTTTCTTTTTATAATATATACACTTTTGACTCTTATAATATATGATAAATTGTGACTTTGACCTAATTTAAATTAGATTTAAGTTTAACCTACAGTTTAACTACCTATTCTAATTCATTTCAACGAACACCTATATTTTTTTTTGTTTAAATGCTAATCATAATCGATTATGCACATTACGCTATTACGGCTGTTACGTTTAGTGTAACTAATTCCATTATTATAAAACAAATCAGTAAAATTAAAATATTAATTTTCAGCATTTACACGATAAAATGTCGATTTAACAGAATTTATTATTAATAATTAATTTTATGAAAATAAAACTTTCGCCAATAGTTTGTAAAACTAAAGAATTATAATATAATTAATAATCGAATTTCATAAGTATTCTTATCAGAAATAACTATTAATCTACTCTAATATTAGTATTATCTAAGCGTTACAAATATCTATTTTAAAAATAGATATTTAAATCAATAGTATAAAAAGAAGCTTATGTGCATACACTTTTTTTATGAAATATTTTATTATAATTCCATATAAATGGTTATAATATTACATCGGTTTTAAAATAATATAAGTAATTCTATGCATGTTAGTCATTAGGTTCGTAAACCTAGACTCGAGTAACACGATATGGGCAGTACCCATGGGATATGTAATTGATATTCCGCGTTAGTATCAATTGTAGTAGCAGACGGACTTTCTTGCGATTTCATTTGCTACCTTTCTTACTTCTTTGCATATATTTTATAATTAAATTGTGATATATTTATTTTACATATATATTCCATTTCCAGCTTATTTGTTGCAACATTTATTTTAAATATTATTTACTAAAATTTATATTAAAAGTAACTAAGCGATGCCTTAACGATTTTTTTAACAATAAAAAGTTACATTTCATTCATTGTTATTTTCGAGAATACATTTTTTACATATTTTAAAGTTGTAGCTTCAATATATTTATTTTGATCTTTAGTCACGTTTGCGATGATAATCATACAATGGAAAACTATCTTTAGCAATTTAAATTTATGTTCCGCATTGTATTTAGTAGTATATGACGAGACAGACTGGCCAAGAACGCATCAGATACGCACTATGAATATGTGCTACAGCCTTTAAAATTACCATAAGTATTACATATTAACATTATAAGTATTACATTTTATGAAATATTTATTATAAGAATATTTTATATGTGGAAAAAAGCGGAGAGCGGAGTGTCCTTTTTTCTTTACCCCACATATAGAGAACTTATTGATAAATTTTTTGCCTCACTTTTTCCAATTAACTATCAAGCCGTTTCTGATATTAGTGTGAACAAACCAACAGACAAACCGACAGACAGACAAAAATCGTTGTTTTGGGGTTCTATCATTCTATTCTAATATATCTTTCATGCGTGGATTACGTTTTATTATACCAAAGATACCAATGCATAGATAACTGTGTTGTCAAACAATTCTTAGCTAGTCCTAGTTGCGTCATGTTTTACGAGTGTACATATTATGTATATATAATTATATACGTACATACAACGAACAAGAGACTCATTCATAAATATCGTTTCCCTATCGTCATCCTGTGTAACGCGTATTTTGTAAGCTTGCAATATTCCCATAATTTCCTTTGATAATTAATATGGATGTCATTGTAGTTATTTATGTAGGTAAATAATCATATTTTCTTTAATACAAATTCGTTCAAGTTCCCCCCCCCCCCCAATTTCTCATATTTCCATATTTCAAGCTCTGCAAAATCAAAACAACGGACCATTTTATGTTAATTTACTACGCCATATTTATAAACAGACCACACAAGACAACACGCTTTAATACAAATTCGGTTTTGCATTCGTTGCAGAATTTTAAAATAAATATAATATTTAAAAAAGAAATATTTAAATACCATTTACTTACATATGTATGTGGTTAAATATATTTTATAATTATTCTATATATTATTGATGCCAAGGCTTTAAAGATTTCACGCCCTTAGAGATATTGTAGTATTAAGGTTAATCCCCTCTTACTTTCGGTGTAGAAGCATTACAATGCATACGGCTATGTTTTCCGTAATAGAATATCTGTATATTTTATTTATATGTTTAAATTACTTAACGTATTACGTTTATCATATTGTCATAAAAATCAATTATATCTGGTATTTATGTTCTAACAATGTACTGTATTTATACGTGTACTTGAAGTGTGAAATAGCGCGGTAAAATGCAGTAAACATAGAAATAAACATATATAAAGTTACGATAGTGTTCCTAGTTCCTAGGTTTATTTTGGAACTGAACTATGATTAGTATTACCGCACATTGTAGATTTTCGATAGTGTTTCTTAGTTCGTTTAAATATATTATACTATGCCTATATCTTTTCTTTTATATCTATACCTTTTCTGGTATATATGTGAATATTATTACAATTAATCATTTTATATTATTTATTTTGTTATTTTAAAACTGTATTTAATGTCATATTATAAAATGACGTAACAAAGAAAATATTAGGTATGCACTATATGTTACAGCTTATTCATTATAGCCTGTATGTTTAATGATTCATTTTATACTGAGTGTACTTGTGGCGCAGCAGTACAAAGGTGTGACTTTAACGTGACGGTTGTGGGTTCGATCCCACTCGGGGAATGGATTATTATTTATTAATGTTTTCGCTTTGGTAAAAGCTCGGCGTTCAGTCCTGCCACTCGAGTGTTTTAACACTAGATTCCAGGACACTAGATACAACATAAAATTAGGTATGACTGACCACATTTAATAGATATCTTAGTTTATAATAATTCGAATTATTCGACGCCCTAAATAAATTACTGCTATGCGGTTACTGCCAGCTGTATTTATTACATCCAAGGTTTTGGACTGTAAATATAAAATAGAGCGAATTTATTTACGTTGCTTAAAATAATAAGTTTGTTATTTATTCATCTAAAATAATGTTGTATACATAGCTGGGAGTTTGTTTGGTTGAACGCACTAATCTCAGGACATACTGGAATTGAATCTTACTGGCTGTTGTGTTATTTTATATCAGAAAAGACTATCTTTACTAATAATATTGTTACTTATAAAAACATGTAAATACTTAAATTTGATATATATTACATGTTAAAAATAAAAATATAAACAGATAGCGTCTGTGAAATAATTTAGAGTAAGTTAACTGTTTAGCCGTCTAAAGGTATTACCCAGTCAATATGATAATTAGAATAAGTACCTACAGCAGTTTGAATGGTAATTATTTAATGAGTTCCAAACATAATATTTTTTACGTATCTGTTTCATATTTATTATACTAAATTAACTTAAAATTAATTAATATTAAAAAAATGCAGTATAACTACAATTATAATAAACATAATATACTGTTTCTTGCTTATCTTATAAATTTCTTAATATGTCTGCGTTTTAGTGCTAAGCACAGATTATTTTACCTCATTGTTTGTATTCAAGGGAAGTTGATTGTTATGGCTTTGTGAAAATATTGACATTCACGTAATGGCGAACGATAACATGAAATGACAGAGAATATAACAGAGTATATAACACAGTATATAACATAGTATATAACATAGAATAGTTTTTATTTAATGTTCATCATAAATTTACTTAAAGAAATAAGTGTACGAGTAAATCATATTTTATCCACCTATTGTGTAGATGAGAATTAATAATAAATTATTATTATTATAAAGAATTATCTGACGTCAATATAGATACAGAAAGATTATTTATTATATTTATATAATTTTTCAGGTTTACGTTTTTTTTTGCTTGGGTATTGCAGGGTAGGCAGTAGTCTAGTAATAGTGTTAAAATATTCCGTTCCCTACTTTCTGTCAATGCAGTACTGCTATATTTGTATATTTTAAACTAAAAAAGAAATACGAAATTGCTAAGTATCGTACATAATATTAAATTATATGAAAGATAAATAAGAACAGGTCGAAATCCTGTTTCGCCAGACTGGACTTATTTGTGCTGCGTCCAGATAATTGCCTCGGCTACAGGATGCTCAAATATTAGGCGCTTCTACACAATGAAATAATATGTTTTGAATTACATTCATCTACAAAGGTAGTAGTAAAGGTTCAAATTTCACTAGTCAATTATTTCCAACCATCTAAAGTGGAAAATACTCGAACGTTAAGAAATATTGTAATATTTAAAAATTTACTAATAGTCTCTAGCTCTAGTATCTATAAAGAATGAAGAATGGGTACTTAAATAATATTTATAATATACTAGCGACCCTCTTGCGGCTTCGCCCGCTTTAACTACTGGATTATTCATATAATGTATGTTTGTAAAGCACTTAAGATAATGTGAAAATTAATTAAACACTAATGCAACCCGCATTTTCGTAGTTTCGATAAGAATTTTCCAATTGTTTTACACAGCAAGGATTTTTTAGTAGGTACCGTAATTTTAAATCTGTGCTACTAATCTTTTCAAGTACTTATTAAAATATATTTAAATTACTATTTTTAGATTGTTAAATGACTATTTTTAAACGGAAGAAATTATAAACAAAAACCTACCTACTAATAACTACTACAAAAAATATGAAACCAAATATATCGCGCTGAAATAATACATTCAACTCCAATTATCCAATACGTGCAAACGCATCTATAGAGGCAGGAGGTTTTCGAGCTTGTGGTTAATGCTGAAAAGAGTATTCTGTCCCTGATGAAAAGCAAGCACTACGTGGCTGCCCGTGAGGAAAATTAAATAGAATGCATCGGTCGGTACTCGAACCCAGCCCGCGTGGCAGGCGAGCATTCTACCACTGAACCACCGATGCGTGTAAGGCAGGCGGGCGCGGCGGACGCGCTTGTATAAGCAAAACGTCGCAAGACACATGGCGAATGGCGAGCCGTTTCGCAGCAAGGATTTTTTGATATTATAACAACTTCTAAAGTACTTATTAAAATGAAAAACAGTAAAAGACAGGTTTGATCTACATTAAATGGCCAACGTAACTAATATACTTATCTATATGCCGAGAGTAAGGGATAAGTGAAACTTGAGTAACATACAGTTGATGTGTCAACGGCGGGATGTATCAACAATTAATTGCGTTTTTCTCTAAAACTATTCGCAATTTCGAAAGAGTGTAAAAAGCAAATTTTATCTTCGTTTAACGTAGAAATTTAATAAAGTATTTTAAAGGATAAGGATTAGTACCATTATGGAAAAATATCCCTCACAATAAAAAATATATTGAAATTACAATTTTTAGACAGAAATATGATCACTACACGTTATTCTTAAAAGATATGAATATGCTCTCGCGGACTTTTTTGTAGATCTTATTAAGAGGAACAATACTCCAGTACATTATTTTCATGTAGTACTTACCATTAAAGCAGCGCATGCGCGCAAGTGTCTCAACGGGTAGGACTTTATACACATTTATCGTATTTATGTTAATTTACATAAGAATGTACAAATAATAAACTATATATAAACCTTCCCTGAGAAATACTCGACCTAATGGTGAAAACCGCAACAAAATCCGTTGGGTGGTTTAGAAGAAGAAGAGTTAGAAAGTTCAGACAGACACGAAAAGCGACTTTGTTTTATAAGATATAGGATAATTTATGAATAATGAGTTGATTATTCTTAGGTAATTACGTAAATAGTCATCGCTATTTTAAGAAAATTAGAAAACACGAAAAACTTATAAATACTAATTTTGTCATATAGGTTTTAATAAAAAAATACTTGTATAGATAATGTGGTAAAAACCCAATCCATTTATGGTATACTCGAACAAACGTTGTTGTAGATCAATAACGTTGAACTGCTATAGCTGTATATAGTCCACTGACTAATTACTTTTATGATATTTAATTATTTATGTAAGTTATTGATCAAATGGTGCTTTTTTTATTTCTTTTGCTAGACAGAGAGATCTTGGTGATATGTCACTGTGTTCTCCCCGTAGCTTTCTTTCACAGCCATACTTGGTGATTGGTTTTTTTTTTGAATAATAGAAAAACGAACATATTTTTAGTACATATATTCCCCCAAATTAAAAACTATGTTATATTTTAAAATACCTTATCACTTATATTTTATTCTTTACTGTATGAAAATAAATTATATCGAAAATAAAAATAAAATGTCATACAATTATCTTACAGTGATAATAATTTACAAACATTTTTTTTTTACTGTAGTTACCCTTAATTTTGGTACATACATTTTCCGTTATACAGACAATCATGGAATAATGATTCCGTAACTTTATATTATAAATATACATCACTACAACAGTATAAAAATCAATATTAAATATATAAGCTTCACGCTGTATCCCACAAACAGCGGGGCACGCAGAAGGAACCTAGTTGAGACAGAATTTTTCCGAGGCATTGTTAAGTGACGGAACTCAACGCCGGTGTTGCCTTGTTGCCAGAGCGAAAATATGAAAATAATAACAAATGATAATTCATTCCCTCGTGTGGGAGTCGAACCCACAACTGTTGCGATACAGTCACATATTCGTGCCCCTTCGCCACGACCGCCTCAAATGTAGGTAAATATTAAAGAAATTATAGCATAGGGTACTCCCACCTTAGATAACTTAACATAGATAAACTTCAAACTAAAAAAAAATTGTGACATTGTATTGCAGTTATAGGGCTAATCAATAAATATATTCGTATTCTGGTCAAAATACAACTCATATATGTAGGTATGGAGTACAAAACGATACTATCCTTTACGATAGAAATAACGTAGCGCACGTTAACATTCAGAAAATAACTTATGCAATAATTAGCATAGGTACATATTGTTACTAATGCTTTTTATTATAATTTTAAATATATTTAAAATTTACATAATGCGCAGTTTGACGGGCAACTGTATAGAACTAATGTAATGCAATAATATGTACATATTTAGACAGTCTGGACTATTTTGGTCATATTTTATGGTCAAAACTACAAATAGTAAAGGAATTATTTTGTTTATAATAGTAAAAGTTTAAATTAAACTATTTTATTTATTACATTAATTTTAAGAAAAAAAGGAAAATCAAGCAATGGTATAAAAGAATACCAGTGTAATATCAAATAACATAAGTTTGCATATGACATATGGAGACGCCCACTAAAAACCGATAAAGTTAGAAATTTTAAATATGAAAGCCGTAATAATAAGAAATTGAAAAAAATAATAAAAGGAATTATGTTTTTCTAATAACTAAAAGGTTCTTCCATTAAATAATATTATTTTATATGTATTATTTACACTGCATGTCCTTGTAGTACGTCGTTATATGCTGTGTTATTCTTCATCTTATCGAAGAAGCTATTCTATCTCCACTAAAAATTTCGACTCTGACATAAGAACCTAAATATCTTCACGAACGAAGGCTGTCATTATTCGCATCGGGTTCGTTGACTCGCGTGTTTTTGTTCACTCAACAAGTATTTTCTTTGTCGCGTGTGCGGCATCTGTATTTTAGTCTGTCATCGAAATCTTTTAAATTTCGCTGCGATTGCGTTTTTACTTGTTGTGCTTAATTGCGCGCGGCTATTCACCACTACGACTGCCAATTAGGCATTTGATAATATGAAATCGTTATACGATTCTTAATTGCGTAAGTAATGAAGTATTTTTTTTAAGTAGCTATTCGTGAGGCATTCGTATTTTTAGGGTTCCGTCCGTACTTCCTATGAAAATTATCTCAGGAAGTCCTCTTGCTTGGAGTCAAGTCAAGTTGAAACCATATACATTTACTGAAGAAAAAGATATGGCCGTTTATATCGCAAAATAAAAACGCGTATCGACACCATAAAGGGGATCAAAATTAATAGGGTACTTAAATTAATAGGCTCTGGCTAAGCTAAGCTTGAATTTCAGAAAAAGCTCGAGACCTCCAATTTTTGTACGGAACCCTCGGCGGGTGAGCCGGACTCGTGCTTGTCCGGGTTTATTCAATAAAAGTAAATTCGGTTACAATTAGATTGAAAAGGTAAATATTACAAGTTGAACTGCCGAGATTTATCATGTGTAATGAGGGTAAGGACAAGTAAATGTAACATTTTTATGAAGTTTGCATCCATCCATCGTCCATATTGGTCTCTGAACAGCACAGGAGTTTTTTTTACTTGTGTCTTAACATAGTGTTTTAACACTTAACTGCCATATCGTGGTATGTTTAGATAAAAGAAGTTAAAGTAAAAAAAGTTTATGTAAGTAACACTTTGTATATATAGTAATAGTTTTATATTGTAATACAATTTGTATCGTACATATATGTATGTAAGCGGTAGGTAGCCACGAGTTGCATATTAATTAAGAAATTATGGCATTTCAATTAACAGTAGTTTCGTAGCCTTTTAACAATGTAATGTCAGTAGGCTTTCCATTGCGTAACTTGTTAACTGAATTAATTTTCTAACTAACATGGTGGCGACCTAGTTGAGTTCATTTTGATTCTCGAAATTTAATACTGTTCAATTAAGGCGCGTCTCTAGTATAGTTTTTTTTTATTTACTACCAATCAAAAAATTATTGAAATGGTAGACCAAATCCTTTTAATAATTGTCATCTAGGTATCGAAATTTTTACATTTTTTCGATCCCCACTCAAAGGAATGATATATTATTTATAAATATTTTAATTTTTCCTCTCTGGCAACAAGATAAAAAGCCCGGCGTAGTGTTCTGCCACTCAACACGCAAAAGTGTAGGACCGAAGTGTTTTAATACTCGGTTCCCTCTGCCTACCCTGCTGTGCGGGATACAGCGTGAAGCTGAGTAATTGTTTTTTTATTGTCATTGCAATTTGAAATATAGTGGGAGCCAATTAATAATTACCGCTACAAACACGTTCTAGATCACTGGAAAAATCTAAAAAGCTGTATAGGGTATGTACTAGTATCTGATGATGTCGCGAAAGTTCGCTTTCCTCCACTGACCGTGTAACCGCTTTCCTCCACTGCAGTTAGCGCTTGTTAAGTACAAATGGGTGTTCAAGCATTTACTCGTTTTTTGTTTACATAACGGGTATCTTTTTAAAAGGAATAGCGGTGACACTGTTCTACGCTATCCTGTTCTAATATACTAATTGTTTTCTTTTTATGTTTTGTTGTCTTTTTTTCTCTCGACTTGAGTGGGAATCGAACCCACAACCTGTCGCGATTTTAACATTTACTAATTGTAGAACAGGATTACCTAAGGACCTAAGTTTGACCTAAAGTTATAAAATAAACCACAGTACTTTTAGTTGAATTTCAACAACGCCGGCTTACTCTTTCATTCAAAACGTGTATATAATAACTATATGTAATTTAGATATAGGTATTTCTTAATCAAATTGCGACATCTTATTCTCATGTTACCTATATAGAAATATATAAATAAAAAATATTTCACAATATTCGAAGTATCCTGTAATATAAGTACATATGCATGTATTTTGTAGATATAAATTTATAAAATACTTTTTATCTGAGCTCGATTGTAAATATCTATGGAACTCTTGTCATTTTACAAGGTTAGGTTTCAAATGTTTATTAGAAGAAAGAGCATAATCTGACATTCTGCTTATAAACTGGATTTTGGGTCGCGATAACGGTTGTCACATATCTCACACAGAAGAAATAAAATAAAATGGTGTATTTTCGATTCTTAGATTGATTTTGTTCCTCACTCTTATATAATAAGTAATTAAAAATATATTTTTGGATAAATATTTTGGATAATAAATCTATATATTACAATTTTGAAAATCTATGACGAATTTCTGAAGTGAACTATGATATAAATGATTAATTATTCTTTTTAATAACGTTATCATTAATTATTAATGTTTCCATTAATAAAATCTGTTTTAATTTTATCACATTGATACGGAAAGATAGTTTCGTGCATTTAAAATATATTAGATAAACGTTTTAATTACCGGAATTATAAATAACAATCTATTTGAAAAAGAAAAGTATCACTATTATTTTTATTATTCCTGGCTGTATGTAATTATTATTTGTACTATCTTTATTACATATTAAGGACCATTCGGCCTAATTACTGTTGTGTATTGACAAGCAAGGTCGATGGACCGCACTAGATGGTGTCACATCACTAAATGTATCAAAGCTTACATCAAATTCAAGCAAAAACAGTATTTAATGAATAGACAGAAGAAGCAGTATAGAATAAACTGTTTCTTAAACTGGTAGTTTAATTCGCAGATAGTTAATATACATACATGTGCCTGTATGTTTGTATAATCTGCGTAAGGATTAACTCACGCAATGTCATATGAATTAACAATTTGTAGTTAGTTAATGATGGAAATTGGTCACGCGAACGAATAATGTGATCGGCTTTAAGATTGTTAAATAAGATGCCTTGAGAAAACATTTGTTTTTATCTGATGTCAAATAAGTCTTACTTAAATGTTACACTTATTATCATTTATAATCTGTGTCACATAAGCGTTAAAAGTTAAACTTACTATGATTTGTTATCTGTATTGTTAAAGAATAGAAGATTAGATATTCATAACCACAGATTCAGTGGAAATTCGTTATTTACTGAAATATTTCTATCCTTAATTCCTATTCTTCTTTCTCAACAAATAATATTAGTACCTATATTTTGAAAAGTTTGCTTATTTTATAATGAACTATACACAATAAATTGCAAACATAATTTATATGCTTATTTAAACATTTTGAATATGATGAATTTGAAAGTATGATTCATCCAATTAAGAATTTAACACGTAAATAAATATTATATGATTATGGAAAATACCAGACAGATTTTTATAATAATAATAATTTATTTTGGAACTGAAATATTGAAGTTGTAGGTAATTGTCCATTTATCTTATTTTTTTAAATATTTGATTTTTAATGCTATTAAATATTGTGTGATCTTATGACCGCTGTTATCTTATTTATAATTCATTTTTATGTAGGTACATTATAATATGAAAATAAATTGCATTTTTACATTATAACTTAACAATTATTACCAGTTATGTTTATTAATATGTGTCTTTATATTAGATATAGTAGTAATATATTTTATTTATATTTTGCTATAGATCTATGCGAAAGATGGTAGATAACGAAACACGTTTGCAGGTTTAGAATTCTATTTATATATTTATAATGCATACTAGGTACCCGCACGCGGCTTCACACGCATGAATTTTTATTCATTAATCAGAATTTCTTTCGTGTTCTAATAATATTATCATTTCTATGGCAAGATCTATGTAATAAAAACTAAAGTTTGTGGCAATTCAGTAAAACAAGCTGTTACTATACACCTGTTTAATCGAATAACATGTTTTATATAGATATAACCTTTTTTTTCATTAACCGATTGAAATAAAACAAACACGAAATGTTAAGTTATGTTAAATGAAAACGCCATTTAAATCGGTTAAACCATTCTTGAGATTAGCCGACAATTAGATATTATTTAGGTTTCTGCATAGAAAATGCTGAATATAATATTTCAACTACTTTTTTATACTATATACTAATGCATATTTTAAAAATAAGTTCTTGTATATGTGTTAAGAGAACTTGTCGCTCCGATCAAGTTCACAAATCATTGCCACTCGCGCTCTTTAAACCGGTCACGATCGTTGTTATTTTCAATGATACTAGTTTTTATTGACGTCACTTATAGTAGGAAAAAAGTATCAAAATATTACTATAGTGCTTTTTAGTGTTTTAAAATGTCTTCAGATATTTTCTAACTTGCATTATATTCTTGTAGAGTAAATTGATCTTTGTAATTTACTTCAGTGTTCGGTTGATATTTGCAACGAGACGGTAGTTACAAATTTATTCTTAGAGCCAATATAATACTAGGTGAGTTTGCTTAAATATGTACAAATAACTTAACTTGTAAAACTTATTAGTTAAATTGTATAATTATTTGGTATTTCAAAATATAAAAACTATTTTTTTAGTTTGCCTTTTAATAGAATTGTTCAGTAGTTTATTTTTTTGTTTTTTGTGACAATTGAAGCGATTTGTTTCGCTTTGTATGTAAAAACGAAGGATGTTTTGTTTTTGTATTATCGTCTACATTCCTACGGAAGTTGTGGGTTTTTTTTTCAATGACATCTTTCAGAGTTCATTGTGTATACAATTGAGCCACAAAATAGGTATATTTAAATACGTTATATATTTTTATATTAGCAATTAAATAGTATACATAGTGGGTAACGTAAAAGCGAAATTAGATAAAGCAAAACGCGAATAAGGAAAAACAACTTTAAAATCTCAGACTTAATCTCATCCATCTCTCATAAAAATTCATAATTGCTTGTAGGTATTACGTGGTTTTACTTTTCTTAAAATTATATTTTGCCAATACAACACAATAGTTTTCGTAGTCCCCCACTCGTAGAAATGATTTTTTTTATTGATCAGCTCCGGTAGAGCAAGGCTGAGGGTTGAGCTCCGCCACATAACGCCCTATGTCTCAAAAATCGAACGATGGACGACGCAATGTCTCTATACTAGATCCAGACAGCTTACTTTTGTAACCTTCCATAAACTAAGCTTGAAAACCAACTTGAAAATTTTATGTATTTGTGTATTATAAACCATTTTCACTACTTCGTTACTTTTATCGACATTTTATGTTTGTCGTAAAATTTTAAGATTAACATAAAAATGTATTTTCATTTGTTTTTTCATTTGCGAACGGATCTCACAATCATTACAAGTTTTATGATTTTTTTACTATATTTAATTATTTATTTACGAAAATATTTATTTTTGTCCCCAGCTAGAAAAATAATAAAAATGGCGCGCTTCGATTCGCTTCTCTCGGGCAGGGCGGGAACATCTAGTCATAGGTTAAGCTTCTGTCTCTTAGCCATGTTTTCGTTTGGTAAGTAAACATTATGATTATAAATCGAATCTTTATAGATAAAAATAAGAATTTAATTAATTTATTAATTTAAAATTAAATTGAAGAACTGACAAATATACAAAAAATAAGAATTTATTATTTAAATATAATAATTTGAAAATGTCAAACACTTTGTTTAATGGTTTTACATATAGGGGAATGAAAATAACAAATTATAACATAAAATGGTACTCTATTAATTTCATACAAATAAATGTTTAGCAAAAATGTGAACATTCTCTAAATATTTTTGGCAACTCTTCACATTTCTATGAATTGTTTGCTAATCAATGAATTATAAATATTCATACTGAATTATAAATATTTTTCTTAATTTTCAGGACTACCCATAGCCCAGGGACAAATTGAGAAAATGTATGTGAATATAAATGACCTAAATCTAATTGTGGACGAGACAACATTATTTCAATTGGTACAAATGTAAGTTTCTTTGGGTTTTTTATTCTTATCTCATAACTCTTTCTTATCCATAGTTTATATTTTATTCATAAATATTTTGACAAAAATTGGTAATATTTAAAAAAAAACCCACATATCTTTCATATGTTATCATGTGTTAAAGTTTCAGATAATTAAAATTTATAAACAATTATTAGTTAAATTAATATTGTAAAATTATATGGACCGTTTATTTTGAAAGTGGTGTAAGTCCATTTTTTAAGAAAAATGAGCTATCACGTTATTCATGCTTAATTTAATGTAATTTTTTTATATATAACTAGTCCGTGTTTAATTTCTCAAAAAATCCCATGTTTTGTACAACTCAAAATCGGTCGGTAAATGAAATTGCATAATCATTGATTATGAAAGTGGTGTAAGTCCAATTGACAGAGGTATAGCAGATGGATGCCGATCTGTGTTTTGTTATTTTTCATTTATTTTATACTAGCTGTGTCCCGCGGACGATTTGCATTGTTTCCCATCCGTGTTTCCACTACTCGTAAGTTAAAAGATAGATATTAAAAAATTAGAGAAGTGTATTAGATTTTTCTAATTTTATATTATTTAGGAGTTGACTTTTTAAATAAAATGTCGCCTATGTTTCATTTCATTGTATTCCAATTCATACTCTAGCTCTGTATTAAATTTAAAACCAATCTATTACGTACTTTTGGCGATATCTTTACCCAAAAAAAAACTTACAAACTTTCAAACTTATAATATTTATAGGATTACGTGAGATATTACGTGAAAAATGCAAAAATGCCAGACCTATTACGTACGAAAAATATAAAGACATGAAGCAGCTACTACCCTATATACCTCCGGTGCATCATGCATATTTTGAAACAGTACCACATGCAGAGAATAAGTAAATTCTTTGAATGACAATGTAATTTACGTCTAAAATAAAATTTTATGTGTTGTTATGCGTATTTGTAAACAAAATTATATTAAAATGAAGTATGTTTTTGGCGATATTTGATTTTTCAAAATTGAAATTAAACGATTTTTACAATTGCCTAATTTTGAAAGTGGTGTAAGTCCATTTACAGCACATTAATATGTGTTATCGTAGTCTAATTAGCCAAAAACAAATTTATATAAACAAATTAAATGTTAATAAAACAATATAAACAATGCCAGACCTCATATGATTTGCCAATATTTTTAAATCAATAAATATGCTAACCTTTAATTTTCTCGACACAAAAGAAAATGGACTTACACCACTCTCAAAATAAACGGTCCATATAAAGGTTAACTGTATACTATGACTTTTAGTACAAGGGTATTGCATTTTGCGGGGTCTACATGAAGTAGTCTATGCTAGATGGTCTTAATTTACTGTCCATTTGTATGTCATTGTGTGCTATGGCTGTGGGCCGCAATAAAACGCTGCGCTTTGTCTTGTCGTTGACCGAATAAAACATACGTTATAAACGCGAGAGGTTGTGGGTTCGAATCCCCTTCGAAATTAAATATTTAATAATTTCATTTCTTCGCTCTAGTGCGTGGCGATGTCAGCTACTCAATGCAATGTCTCCAGAGTTTAGCGTAAAATGGGGAACGAAGTGTCTTAACTCTAGGCTCCATTTGCCTAGCCTATATGCAGGATACAGCGTGAAGATGGAAAAAAAAAATAGATAATAATTAAGTAAATCAACGTTTCAGTGGTGAATACAACACGTCACTCCAAGTTGCAGCTCAAATCCAACATCCGGATATAGTACAGTTCATACCCTCCACAATAGATATACCGGGTACAGACGAACCCAACACCACGGCGGAGATAACGCACGATATATGCGCGTACGGGAAGAGCCCAGGACACTCAGAAGTCACCTTCAATGTTACGCCTACTGGGATTGTTAAGTAAGTTATTTTTTGTCAATAAATTTTAGTGCCCCGTATATTAAAAAAAATCAATTTTACTTTAACTTTTACTATTTTACTTTAATATATATGTATGTAAATAATTTAAATAACATATATATTTTTTCTTTAATTTTCAGCTTGGATACAGTGTTTCTACGCATCACCGTGATGCATTCTCACGCAATATACATTATTTCCTATATAATGGGATGGATTTACTTCATTGCTTGGTCTGTGTCTTTCTACCCGCAAATTTTCATCAATTTCAAAAGAAAAAGCGTCGTTGGATTAAACTTTGATTTCTTAGCTCTAAATATTATGGGATTTACTATGTATTCGTTGTTCAACTGTGGATTGTACTTCTCTAAAGCTATACAGGTTGGTCTAAAAATATAAGTATGTTGTACGCTCGACGAGTCGTGGCTGCCCTAAACTTAGGCTTTTTGAACTATTGCGTATTACTCAGAAAAAAAAAATTAAAAGTAAAAAATAAAATTATAATGAAATCTGCGCTAATCAGCTGTCGACAGCTAACTTCAGGGCAGCCACTCGACTCGACTTATCGACTGTACTGTAGTTAATATTTATCAATAAACATAAACATTAAAAGTTTTTAGTAAACATTATAAAGTTCTTACTAAATGTCTGACGGTATATAATATTATGGAAATACTTTACATAAAGTAGGTACGAAGTGGGGAACGGGTTTTTCACTAAGTTACTATTGCCTTCTTCACATGATAGATAAAATTTGTAAAAAAAATACGTAAAAATAAATAAAATATTACTTAATATGCGTTAAGAAGCGAGAGAATTCTGGATATTGAAAATATTTTTTTCTTATACGTGCATTATGCATGTATACTTATACATCATACAATATACATATCTAATTAAATCAATATAATTAAATGTTTTTTTTTTATTTCCAGAGTGAATACTTCAGCCGCCATCCGCGGGGTTTGAACCCGGTACAACTGAACGACGTGTTCTTTTCATTGCACGCCGCTTTTGCGACTCTTATTACTATTGCACAGTGTTTTATGTATGAGGTAAGTAGATATCATATTTTTTATTAATATTTAATAACTTTAATTCGGTGTCATAATTAAATGCATGACGGCATGACGGCACAGAAGCGCAGCGTCTGACTGTTAACGCGACGATTGTGGGTTCGACACCTAATGAAAGTTATAATTATATATTTTTTTCATTCCAGAGAGAAGACCAACGCGTATCAACAGCCGGTCGCAGTATACTCGCGGTGTTCAGCGCCGTCGTCATAATATCGGCGAGCCTCGGCGCCGCCAGCGTTATAGCGTGGCTCGACTTCCTATATTATTGCAGTTATATTAAACTGTGCATCACACTCATTAAATATGTTCCACAGGTACGATATGTGGGTAGTTATAGGTTATAGGATATTGACTTCGATCAACTATACTGTACTAGTTCTGTCACTGAACACGCAATGCTTCCAGAATTCGGCAGAAAGTGGGGAACAGAGTGTCTTAACACTGGGTTCCCTCTGCCTACCCTCTTGTGTGCGGGATACAGCGTGAAGCTGATTTTTTTTTAAATAGAACTTAGAAGTCAACCAATATTCGCAGTCGCAAATATTGGCCAAACGATGAAATATTTGCATTTAATTGTTTAACCGACTTAGTGATATTATAAAGCACACAGAGACATTTCTACACATCCGCACGTTGGCTAAAGTTGGACCATACTAAAATCAAATAAGGACACAACGCTTTTTGTCCTTTTTATCATATTGTTAGTTTACCTCAATAAATAAAAAAAAAAATTAATACTTAATAATAATAAATTTTCGGGATATTGTGTGGAGGAAATAAGAATCGAACCCACAACCGTCGCGTTGTGTTACTGCGCCATGGTGGCCTATTTCGTGATTATATACAATACCTTCTCGCATGCGACTCCGAGCGCTAAATAAATAACAACAATAAAGTATTTATTAATGACTACAACTTCTAAAATAATGTTCTTATGTTTCCAGGCGTACATGAACTACAAACGTAAATCAACAGTCGGGTGGAGTATCGGCAACATTTTCCTCGACTTCATCGGTGGTTTCCTCTCTGTCCTACAAATGACACTCAACGCGTACAATTATAACGACTGGATCTCATTTTTCGGGGACGCAACGAAATTTGGCTTGGGGTTGTTCAGCTTGATCTTTGACATATTCTTTATGTTGCAACACTATGTATTCTACAGGTACGTAAATTCTTACACATTTCAATTATTGATAACTTAATATGGTTGAGCAGTTATGGCTACTCTAAAGTTAGCTGTAGATTGGTGCACACGTTTTACTTGAGGACTGTTTCTTAATTTTCTCCCTGAGTGCGCCAAAAGCCTAACTTAATAGCGGCCACAACTCGTCAACTCTCAATTGGTAATGATGAGATAACGATAATTTTTATCCATATTTTTTGGAATGCTTTAAATAAGAATATTGGATATTACAAAATCACTATCGTTTATTCAATATTCTGCTTCGGCTTTGGGTTTCATTAACATAATTTAAGTTTCTCATTAATCATAATATATAAGTAAGTCACAACATATAAAAATGATACAAGAAAACCAAGAAAAAATGCTACTGAGAAAATTTACGTAAATAAATACATACATGAAGATGACAATATTATTTAAAAAGGGTATATGAATGTCAAATTTATTGAATAATAAATTGACTGAATTTAAATGATATATTGACTGAATTCAAGGAACACTATTTTAACTAAAATAAAAAGATAATCAATGAAATTTGTGCTACAATAATTTTATTTTTGAATCATTAAGGAGATTAATATATTTTTGAACCATGATACAAAAAGATCAAAATAGAGGAAATTAATTAAACCTTATCACATTGAAACTATAGACCGTCAAAAAAGTACATAAATAGAAGCACAAAGAAGACAGCTGTATAAAGAAGAATTGACACAAATGCATTAATCATCAAAAAGTCGAACAATTTGTTGACTAGATTGAAAGAATCATCACCAAAATGATCATCAGAATTATATCATCATCCAACATTAAATAAAATCATACAATTTTCATCACAATCCAAAACAATGCTTAATGGAAACGCTTACACAGAAACTACATTTGGGAAAACAAAATGACGGCTGTATATAACATATTTGTTCAAGAATATTGCATGTATTTAAATAAATATGAAAATTAAGAAAATATAATTTAAAAGAAATTGAACAATTGTTATCTCGAATACTATTTTAATGGAACGGTCATCGTTAAAATAATCATCAGCAATCATCTTCGCAATTATCATCAAAATTAAAAGCAACGCTTAGCGGGAACGCTTGCACGCACGGAACCTACACGCGGGGAAACAAAATGGCGATTTTTTAAAACGTAATTTCAAGAATTTCGATTGATATTTTCAGAGAAAGACGGTTTTTAACTGACGATAGTAGTGACGAAGGCGCCAGTATGATGAATTCAGGTGTCGGGAGTGAATACTTTTTGGTAAAAACTTGGTATGTATGTGGACAGGATATAAACACCCATCAACTAACATTTAATAAATAGTTCAACTTCTTTCTTTTCTTTGCAAAATTTTTTTTTTGCTATTTTGTTATTTTTTTTTTCTAGGGATGCCGACGAAAAGAAATACGATTTGGAACCCAAGGCGTGATCGGCTTAAAACTTGCCTGCCATATTTTAGTTTATATTTTATTTTGATTATGATCTTTTGTCATTCAGTATAAATTAATTTTTGCATTTTATTATCTGTAAATGAGTGATCTGCTGATAGCAGATTTTTAATTCATTTGTTTAATGACAGTTTATTTCAATTATCAATTCCTTGACTATCAGTAGTAGCTGCCATTTTGATATTGAATATTCTGAATTTCAACTCTAATATTATATTTCAAATTAAAAGACTAGATAATAATTTTAAAAGATATATATAAAAAGAAAACAATTTAAACTCGCCATATCAATATTTTTATAGACTGATCTAAAATGCAATAATGCCTAAAAGAATATTCCTAGTATTAAGATATAAGATTGGTTGTTAATATTAGAATTGTTAATGCACAACACAATGTGATTCATCTAAAAAGAGATTTGTTTATTAGATATTACATTATTGTCATACAAATATAAAACTCAATGAAAAATTAACAATTAAACTTCTAACCTAAAAAGAGAATCGACAATTAAATGTGTGCATGGACATTTTAATTCCTCTTGTTAATACTTTTTCCAATGATTGCACTGAATCACACACAAGAAATAATTATAATGAACATCAATTCTTATAGTCAAATAATTTAAAAGAAAAGTTTGTTAGGAACATCTATTTTTAAAATGGCAGCCACGGCAAGCGTCTATCTCCAATCCTTTATTGACAGTGGCGCCATCTCTCAACTAAGCAACCGATACGGTGCTTACATCTCCCTTCCTTGAGAAGCTTAATTTCTAAAATTAAGCTTTATTAATTACTAATCAACAAGCATAGGAACAAGTTTTGTAACATGATATAGTCCAATTGATGTTGATCCACGAGCAGTATTTATTTTAAAAATTGTATCAGATATTTTCTCTTCAATTACAAACGGACCAGTTCTAATCTCATCCATCTTTTTTTTATTTAATTTGTTGCCATGATTTACATACACCATATCACCTTTTTTAAAATCATATTGTATTCTGGACCTGTCAAATAAAGATTTATTATAGTCATGTGATTTTCTTGATCTTTGAAAAGCTATTTTCGTGTCGTCTTCTAAGTTTCTTGTAAATGCTTCTTTTTCCTTTAATTCAGATGGTAACATGTCTGTAGACTCACCATACAACAAATACTTAGGAGAAAATCCTGTTACTGAGTGGTTCGTTTCATTGTAACTATTTCTACATTCCTCTGTTCGCATTCGTCACATACCAGCTCTTCAAATTTTTGCTCCATATTTTTTATGGATTGTTCTTCGAATTCTTTAAATCTTATTTCCAAATCTTTCAATCTTTCCATCGTATATTTCTCTACATCAGCTATAAGCTCCTGGGACAGACGGCGGTCCGCCTTCCTATCGTTCGCATTTTGGTGGGCTTCGACGAGCATGCTGACGAATTTTTTACTTGAAGCATGTTGCATTTCGACGAGCGTAGTGTTCAATTTCTCATTCATATATTCTAAGTGCTCCTTCAGTAACTGAATTTCCGTGGGATTCCCACTAACGTTTCGGTTAAGCCAATTTTGTACTCTAGAAGTGCTAGAAGAAGCT
>JAEBDU010013194.1:2385580-2654861 GCA_016802625.1 Heliconius numata
CGTTTCGGTTAAGCCAATTTTGTACTCTAGAAGTGCTAGAAGAAGCTAGAGTTGGCTGCCATTTCCTCATTTCATCCGATGGCGACTCATTAAAAACCCATAAAACTGTATGTTGTCATCATCTAGATATATTGATTTCATGTCAGTCTCTTCTGGAGGGATTTCTTAATTTTTCCGAATATAGTATGATTTATTATTTCCTCATGCAAATGAATAGATTGATATCTTTCAGGCACAATAAAAGTTTGATTTAGTGTATCGGTAATTGTGGTTATGGCATATATATTTGTTTTACTATCTTCTGGTTTGGCTTTTACCATAAATTCAAATTTTATTTTCTCTATTTTAATGCGTGACACGTGTAGTAATTGTCGATTTATAAGATTGGTTGTTAATATTAGAATTGGTAATGCACAACACAATGCGATTCATTTAAAAAGAGATTTATTTATTAGATATTACATTATTGTCATACAAATATAAAACTCAATGAACTGTTACTGAGTACCGTTTCATTGTAACTATTTCTACATTCCTCTGTTCGCATTCGTCACATACCATCTTTTCAAATTTTTGCTCCATATTTTTTATGGATTGTTCTTCGAATTCTTTAAATCTTATTTCCAAATCTTTCCATCGTATATTTCTCTACATCAGCTATAAACTCCTGGGACAGACGGCGGCGCTCCGCCTTCCTGTCGTTCGCATTTTGGTGGGCGTCGACGAGCATGCTGACGAATTTTTTACTTGAAGCATGCTGCATTTCGACGAGCATAGTGTTCAATTTCTCATCTTCAATTTTTCTACAAATTTCATTTCAACAATAAAACTTCTAACCTAAAAAGAGAATCGACAATTAAATGTCCATGCACTAATTCCTCTTGTTAATACTTTTTCCAATGATTGCACTGAATCACACACAAGAAATAATTATAATTAACATCAACTCTTATAGTCATATAATTTAAAAGAAAAGTTTGTTAGGATCATCTATTTTTAAAATGGCAGCCACGGCAAGCGTCTATCTCCAATCCTTTATTGACAGTGGCGCCATCTCTCAACTAAGCAACCGATACGGTGCTTACAAAGATATTGAAAGTAAAGTGTTAGTTTGTTGGGATTGTATACTATAATAATGTTTATAATATTGTTGATCTTTGTTGTTATGACATAGTCAAATATTTCTCTAAACTGTGATCAATTGAACGCATTTTATATTAAAATGTGAGTTACGTTAAAAAAAGGCATTTTAATTTCCATCCTCCATCGATAAATGCATCTAGAATATATCCCATTCAAAAAATACATACACATTAATGACATATATTTTTTTTTATTTAAACTTGTTTGTATTATAAGTTAATTTAAGTTTAATTATGATTTAATTTCTGTTATGTTATATTATTATGATTAAGATTATTTTTAAATCAATAAACTAGTATTGGCTTTGCTGTGTTTCTATTTATATCCTTTAATTTCACTAGTAAAATAATATAAATAGTAAATGGTTAATAATCTGACGTAATCTATGGTACATATTGAAAATATTTAATGCAAGCAACAAAGCAAGGAGATATAATGCTGGAACTACAACAAACACCTAGCATGATGCTGACATCAACGAGAAGTAAAAAATATGGGAACAAAATAAATAAATATTTAAAACTATAATGACCTATATAACAAAAAATATATATTTCATTATTATATACATATGCAAGATTTAATAAACAAATATTAATAATACAATTATACCAAAATATAGTTCTTAAGCATATAAATAACATATAGCACTTAAATTATGTAGTATGCTTTTGGAAGCATTGTGCAATTAAATGCTTTTTCATAAATTGTGTATGAACATTTTAAATATTTCACTTAGTTTAAATTTATGCATTCTTTCAAAAATTTCGAAAATTTTACAGATGTGATTTGCTTTACACAAAAGTTTTAGTAAGTTTAATCGAAATTCTGAATACATAAACATATAAAAAAGTGCATTTTGACCATTATTAATATTCAAGCTTCTTTACAAACTCTTTGTCTAGTCCAGACAAACTATCAAATATAAAAGATAAGCGATTATTAGTTATTTTTTTAATGTAAAAGATATGAATGTTTTGGTTGTCGAGCGTCACAGACAAATATAAATATAAACTGTATACTATCAATACTATCTAATGAGAATAAATAAATATAAGTAATAAATTATACAATAATATACTTATATACCTAATAATTAGAAATCATTTTTGTATAGTCACAAAAAACTTCAATGTATAATGACTAAAATATTTGCAATACAAATTTAAAAAAAATAGAGTAAAGAGGCAAAGCGTGTCGTTAACTTGTCGTCGGAAAGTGGGAATGGAGTGTGTTAACGCTCGGTTCCCTGGTTCCCTCTGTCTACGCTGCTATATGCGGGATATAGTGTGAAGCTAAAAAAAATAGATTAAAATTTAGACAAAGTCAAAAAGCCTATTTTTTGTTCCAGCCAAGCCCGGTACATTTTGCTGCCGGGAACTGTATATAATTCAGATGAACTTATTGAAGACGAAAACTGTGCTCAAGCCCAGGAAGGCCCGTACCAAGGGCCTCCAACGTAAAATTGAATTTTAAGTTCAAATTTTAACGTGAGATGTCACTTAGATTACTATGATAATGCAAGACACATTATTGACTTAATTTCAAACAGATTTTTGCAAAAAATGTTGACTTGGAAAGTGCGTACTGGAACTATAAGTAGTGGTACTGGAACTATAAGTAGTGGTATTTTTTATTGTTTTACTAAAAGAAGGACTTAGTTTTTGAACATAAAAAATGCTTCGGTTAAAATAAAGTGTTAAATGAAGCTCATTATTTCGAACTGGAACTATGTGAGAGATTTTGAAGTATGAACTTGTGAACAAGGTGGATTGTGTTGATTTAACGTAGTCAATTAAGTT
The DNA here is from genome assembly GCA_016802625.1 of Heliconius numata. Classification (NCBI taxonomy): domain Eukaryota; kingdom Metazoa; phylum Arthropoda; class Insecta; order Lepidoptera; family Nymphalidae; genus Heliconius; species Heliconius numata. Next base: position 2,388,526 of record JAEBDU010013194.1, read on the forward strand.
AAATATAATATTCAAGCCAAAGTCGATTGGTTCATCTAACATTTGCATATATTTTGTATGTTATTATTTCGTATTCATTTGTTAATTAAACGTAGTGTAAGTTTGTTTTATCGCTTGTAATAAATTACTTAATACAATAACTATTATTGGTACAAGACCAGTTATCACTAATTTACATTTTTTTTACATAATTTTATTTTTGTGGAGGGTTTCCGTATGAATTGTTTTAGTGCCTGCAACTCATCATAAAAAGTACAAACATAGTAGACTTACCAAAATCTAACCGTCCTACCATACCTATGAGATATTAAAGAAAAAGTAGAATGTAACTAACCTGACATTTGGTAAAATATACTCATTCTTTGCCATTTCATTTTTCGATTTTATTATCTACGAATGAATGATTTGTTTTCATTAATTAGTTCATCTAATTTAGTCTTATCGGAAATAATTTAACTTTATTAACTGCCATTTGATTCAAGTAATATTTTAAATTATAATTAATCAAGTAATTTTACTAATTTAGAGGCTCTTAATTATTTTTTTATCCTTCTGCATGTTACTCTTATAACTAATCATGACAATAAATGTACTCATTTAAAAATATGTAAAAGACAATAACGTAAGAAATATTATAAATATAGTACCTAAGCTTTTTCACATTAAAGTAGGTAGTGTATTCAACGTGACTATTAATCTAGCAATAAAGCTAATCTTTTTGTATTGTTATTGTATTATCTGTAATTATAATGTTTACTATTCAAATAAATAAAATAGTCTGCACTTGTGTTGTTTTATATTTGCTACATGGCAGAATTTGTATTACCTTCAGCGCAAAATGCATTGAGGTAACAACAACTTACTTCGTATTTTTTTACCTTCATGCCGTATCTCCCATATAGTAAAAAGAGAGAAAACTTAGTGTTAAGACACTTCGTTTCCCAGTTTTCACTGAATTTTTGAAACTTTACAAGGTCAATAACGGAGCTCAACGCTGCGATATATCTTGTTACCAGAACAAGGAATTGAGAATAATCTCTTGAAATTAATATACTTGACCCAAGTGAAAATCAAACTCACATTCGTCACGTTTAGTCCTACACATATAAAAATGAAATCAAATCACATATATGGTACACATACGTGTTATGTAAAAGCCATAACTCACCATATGGATAGATATCGCAGTCTATTAATACTAAACCATTAATGAAAACAATGCATAATTATTACAATAATTGTTAAATATATTATAGGCTCCTATCTCTAATTCATTCAATAACTGCGTGAACAGGACCAATAAAGAGATAACGATAATGCTGTCCTCATGTGACCATTTGCAATTTATTGTACGCGAATTTATCTTTATTCATATATTAAATATAATGATATCTTATTTGTAAAATGTTTGTTGTTTTGGATATTTTTTTTGTGGTTTATAGATTATAAATTTACAAAATGTTATTTTTTTTTGTAAAAAAATCAGAGAAAGTGCGGCGTTTGGTTCCACCACTCAACGAACAATGCCTCGAACCGGGTGGAGAGAGGAGAATAGGAATATCTTCAATCTTCATACTAGGTTCTCTCTGGTTATCTTTCTATGTGCTAAAAAGATGTGTTGCAAGTCACCATTGATATTTTCGGATTTGGAATTTTAAAATAATATTCCTTATTTCGTATTTTCCTTTAAGTCACGAGATCGAAAAATAGCCTTCGAGAGAATTTAAGGAAATAACATCATGAGCTTATCGAAAGAATAAAAAGAAAGACATAATTTGTTTCATTATTCTGCAATTGTCTTTAAATATACGTCGTTTTAACATTCCTCGTAGGTATAATTAGCTTTGGCGTGTTGGGTAACAGTCGCTAACTCTCTAAGGGACTTTTAATATAAATAATATATATATGAACAATATTAAATATGAGCAAAGCCACGGAAAAATTATAGTTTCACATACTATTATTTTTCCGTGGTATATTTAAAAAAACATAAAAAAAACTGTTATTGTATTAGCATGCCAAAAATCTTTCAAATGACACCTACCGACAAGAATCAATGTCATTTTAAAGAAAGAGTACAGTTACCGTTACACAAAAAGATAAGCTTTTTTTAGCCAACCTTTTATGTTTAGCTTCATATTTTTTAAACAAATTGAAAATTTTGATAATTTAAATTTTTATTTACTGTCTAAAATGTCGGAATACATAATATAAACTAGAAAGTATAGATAACGGCACTACTTACAAAAAAGTTTTTATTGTCATTTTGATATTAAGCTGCACTTGAGAATCTTCGAGTGGTTCCAGATATCCATATCAGGGATTACGGAGCATTTACTGTTGTATTTTATTATGATACACCATTTATTTTTACATATATGTATTGTGCATAAAATACCATGTCGTTTTTTATTTATAGTAGGTATATTTTGTTTTGTTTTTCAATTTCAACCTGTAGCAGAGGAGATCTAATGACAAGGGTCAAGGTACTCTATTCTCTACTCCACTTCACATTGATATTATAAATATTGATAGTATTAATAAATAAGTCTTTGTTCTTTTAGCTCTGCCCTAGCTTCACGCTATATCCCGCACATCGCAGGGTAGGCAGAGTGTTAGAAAATGGAGTGTCTTAGCACTAGGTACCCTCCAACTACAGCCCCGGGATAGATCGTGAAGCTGATTTAATTTAATTTTTACAAATGATAATTCAACTAATTCTTGTTACTTGTACAATCTTTGTTATAAAAAAAAATAACTCGAATTGCAATATTCGGTCGTACTTTTGCAGATATTTGAAATTGATGAAAAGTTGATATTTTGCCAAATTTGTAAATTATTTTTCCTTGTTTATTTCTGTAAATAAGTCCCCTTGACTTCGGTTCATCACATTTCTCCTTTATCACCTTCGACTCGGGAACCACGTAAAGACGTGTTATCATATAAATACAAATTATTTATTAAAATACGAGTATGTACTTTAGTGTGGAGAATCCATGATTTTGTTTGCTAAAACAAAACATGAGGGGATCGTGACGCAGGGGCACAGGAGTGTGACTGTAACGCGACGGTTGTGGGTTCGATCTCCACTCGAGGGAATTAATGAATGATTATTTATTCATATTTTCATTTTTTTGTTCTGGCACCAAGGCAAAAAGCCTAGGGTTGACTTCCGCCACTTAACATGCAATGCCTCGCAAATGTAGGGAACGGAGTGTTTTAATAGCAATTTAAAAACGGGAACCCCTTTTTAAAGTTTTTAAAATATGTACTTTACTGTCGACAATCGATGACTTATTAATCGATATTATATTAAACGTTACTCGAATATATCTAATTTTAAATGGAAATACATACATTTTTTTTATTTTATATAGTAAAAGTGTTAATCTTTCCGGGCTAGCGACGTGTATTGACATTAGGCATGGTTGTTTGTATATCACTGAGATAAAGAGATTACTGTGTGACGTATATTAGTGCAGTCGTTCCAAATTATATAATCTGCAATAAAAATGTCGGTTAGATTAAATAACGTAATGTAATTTTTCTAAATTTTGTGACGTCTGTACCCAGCATCTAGTAGGATAACCTAGAGTACAGACACTTCGTTCTATGTTTTCCGCCTGAATTTAATACTACGTGTTGATTGGCGGAACTTAACCCCACACTGTCTGACCACAACTGAATTTTGCTTTTACTATTGCTGAAATTTAAAATACGCATTTTTTCTCGCTTATAAGACAAGATAGTTTTGATAAGAGTCTCACAGTCATTATAAAATAATAAATGTTTTTTGACATAAAACAATTGAAGATAAAGCAATATATACTTTTTAAGATAAATACGGATTTTATATTTGACAAGACTTTGTCCCCTTTTCTAGCTAAAACGGTTCTGCTATTTCATTATAAAGAAAATCACGAGCGCCAGACGTAACATTCAGTTCGTATTTGCCAATTGAGTTCAAGAATCCGGTTTTTCCAAAAAATCACAAATCAACAACCTAACAGTTGCTGAACCACTGAAAATAGCAGAACATACACAGGACTGTAATAGAATGTTAATTATTTATAATAGTATTTTAATGTTCCCGTTCTAGCAGGACAAAACGTGGCGTTGAGTTCTACCAATCACCACGCAATGTCTCAAAAACGACCGAAAATCTATATATATAAAAGGACTTGTCCTCACTGACTGAGGTAAGACGCACGCACAGCCCTAACCGCTGTGCGTAGAAACATGGAATTTGGACAGATGTTTACTTTTATAATCTGGACATCCACTAAGAAGGGATTTTGAAAAATTTTAACCCTAAAGGGGTGATATAGAGGTTGAAAGTTTGTATGGAAAAAAAATTAAATTGGCACCGATTCTTATAAAATTTGAAATTCAGACTCTTAAAAGTATTTAATTGAACATATGTTTCATGGTATATTAGAATTCACCCCTAAATACGCAACCGAAGCTGCGCGCGCCCGCTAGTCGGATATAAAGCGTGAATTAAATATTTTTCGTATCATTTAAATTGATTATTATAAAGAAATTAACGCAATTTCAATATCACTTGTCCCATTGTCTTAAACCGTCAGTGCTTACGTAAAAACAGACTTTCCGTAGCGAACACAAAATTAAGCCTTGAGAGTAGCTATTTACGCCATTTTACATAATATAAATGTTTGACGCTGCTAATATATCAAGCTTCAGGCATATGACACGGATCACGTGAAAATTATAAGTTTTATTATAGGTATATAGGTATATGTTTATATTATAATGTAGGTATAGTATAAGTATGTTAGGTATTACATATCAGCATGTGTGCTAATGACTCTTTGTTAAACTGAAAATATCTATTATTCGTTCGAGTTTACACCTTGATAATATATTTTTTTAAACATATTTTGTTATTTACTATGAAAATACAGACTATTGTTACTTGTTCTTTGTGAAAATCTTCTTTGTCTTATTATTTGATTTTTATGAATTGAGAGTGGAATTTGGCCATTTAAATACTTTTGTAATTTCGAAATAAACTACCTATTTAATATTTTAATTTCATCGTTCTTGTAACGGAAGAAGGCGCGGCGTTGAGTTCCGCCATTCTACGAAGTGGGCAACGCAAGTGTCTTAGTGAGAGTGAAATGTCTTAACTCTAGGTTCACAAATCCCCTCTGCCTACCATTTTATGTGCGGGATAGAACACATAGCCATAACTTTTCATCTTATAAAGTAACAAAATCGTTTAAATATTTAAAAGTTTCTATTTTATTATCAACTAGCGACCCCCTTGCGGCTTCGCCCGCTTATACTACTGGATTATTCATATAATGTATGTTTGCAAAGCACTTAAGATAATGTGAAAATTAATTAAACCCTAATGCAACCCGCATTTTCGTAGTTTCAATAAGGATTTTTCAATTGTTTTACACAGCAAGGATTTTTTAGTAGGTACCGTAAATTTAAATCTGTGCTACTAATCTTTTCAAGTACTTATTGAAATATTTTTGAATGACTATTTTTAGATAGTTAAATGACTATTTTTAAAGGGAAGAAATTATAAACAAAAGCCTACCTACTAATAACTACTACAAAAAATATGAAACCAAATATACTAATATGAAACAAAATATATATATAATTATCCAATACGTGCAAACGCATCTAAATCTTCGTTGCTATGCCTCTATAGCGGGCAGGTTTTTTTTTCGAGCTTGTGGTTAATGCTGAAGAGGGTATTCTGTCCCTGATGAAAAGCAAGCACTACGTGGCTGCCTGTGAGGAAAACTAAATAGAATGCATTGGCCGGGAATCGAACCCGGGCCCGTGTGGCAGGCGAGCATTCTACCACTGAACCACCGATGACTGCTCATGACGCGCTTGTATAAGCAAAACGTCGCGGGGCGCGTTTCGCAGCAAGGATGTTTTGATATTGTAACAACTTCTAAAGTACTTATTAAAATGAAAAAACAGTAAAAGACAGTTTTGATGTACATTAAATGGCCAACGTAACTAATATACTTATTTATATGCTGAGAGTAAGGTATAAGTAAAACTTGAGTCGGCACAGCTGATGAGTCAACGGCGTGATGTGTCAACAATTAAATGCGTTTTTCTCTAAAACTATTCGCAATTTCGAAATAGTGTAAAAACAAATTTTATCTTCGTTTAACGTAGAAAATTAATAAAGTATTTTAAAGGATAAGGATTAATACTATTATGGAAAAATATCCCTCACAATAAAAAAATATATTGAAATTATTATTTTTAGACAGAAATATGATCACTACACGTTATTCGTAAAAGATAAAAATATGCTCTCGCGGCCTTTTTTGTAGATCTTTTTAAGAGAAACAATACTCCAGTACATTATTTTCATGTAGTATTTACCATTAAAGCAGCGCATGCGCGAAAGTGTCTCAACGGGTAGGACTTTAGACACATTTATCGTATTTATGTTAATTTACATAAGAATGTACAAATAATAAACTATATATAAACCTTCCCTGAGAAATATTCGACCTAATGGTGAAAACCGCATAAAAATCCGTTGGGTGGTTTAGAAGAAGAAGAGTTAGAAAGTTCAGACAGACACGAAAAGCGACTTTGTTTTATAAGATATAGGATAGGATAAATGGAATTAATAAATTAATTAGTTAACTAATTTGTGATTAAAGGAACATCAATACAGACTAGAGATTAATATCTCCAATAAGGTATACTCCAGTGTTAGTTATGGTAGCCACTGATTTAATTATATAATGGTATTTAAATTCCAAGCTCATACTTGTGTTTTCTTCGTCCTTTACCGAGCAATTGCATCGGCACATAAAACGTGATAAACGATGCAGGTCGAAGGGAAACCTGCATTTTCCTAAATTGTTATTTTATTATTTATTGCCAGGGTTGTTAAATTGACACCCTTATTCTAAAATAATAGTGTCAATGTAAGAAAATTAAGTTTTTTTAAATTGATTATTTTCTATAAATCTAGATTTTATTTGTTTTTTAATCAACGATTTGCATTAAAGCGTTATTTTTATAATATTTAACAATTAATTTGTTATTTGTATTTTAATAGGATTATAAAATATAGTTAATGTAACCCTAAAAAGGATAAGGTACGTGACAGACAATTTAAATATTTTCCCGAACATTCACATCACTAGCATGTGACGTATAATTTATGTTTAAATAGTATGTATTTTAATATAGGTGTTGCTTCTTTAAATAACCTTCTACTTTACCTTTAACCTTCTACTCATTCCCTTGTTTTCGTACGACTTTTGAATTCATTAGTTTCGCAAATGAACGAATTTTCAATGATTATTCAATACGTATTTTAAGGCTGCGAATTTTCAAGGAAAACATTTTCTATATTATCAAAGCTAATCTTTTAGTTGTAAATGGCTATAAAATTATCAAATATTGTATAGACAACTTTCATTTTGGATGGTTGTTTTATCAAAAGAATTTCTAATCAAATATATGCTGCTATTATTGAAGAGATATAATAAGGCTGAAGAACAACAGGTTCCAATTAGGATGTAAGTAGATTAATAGATTGCGATGAACATAATCGGTGGGCCAGGGGTAGGGAATTAAAAGATAATGCGGATTAAATCTCCTTTATCGGTGAAAGATTCCTATTTTCCCCCCTGTTTTGCAAACACAAAGTGTGTGCGTTACGCCACAAAACAGAATGTTGACCAAATGGGCGAAAACTGGATAAAGGAATACTTGTCTCAATTTTTCTCTGCTTCCAATTTTTCCGTGCTATTTATCCCTTTAATATTCGTTTTCGTTATTCGAAATGAGGAGAACGGAATCTCTTATACAAGGTTTTCTGCCTTAGGGTACCGTGAAGATAAAAAACAATTAATTTTGACGAGTTATCACATCCTGACAGAAATTAAGGTGAAATTGATAATAAATTATATAAAAAAGCATGCTTATGTATATTTTTTATAAACTATTTACAAAATAGGAAAAAATAAAGAAACAATGTTTAATTATATCTTTTCAAATGAAATATGACATATATGAATGATTTGTGATACTACTGGTTATAAACAATACGTCAGCATGTTAGGAATATTCTGCATTTAAAATATTATCAATAAACTAAATAAAACTCACAAACTTCTGTAATAGAGGCCGCTGTGGCACAGTAGCACGTGAGTATGACTGTAAACGCGACGGTTGTCAGTTCGATTCCCACTCGAGGGAACGGATTATTATTTATTAATATTTTCATTTCTTCGCTCTGATGACAATGCAAACCGTGGCGTTGAATTCCGCAATTCAACACGCAATGCCTCGAAAATTTTGCGGATAGTGTGGAACGGAGTGACACGAGGTAACCTCTGTCTACTCCGCTATATGCGGGATACACTGCAGTTAGACTTTACTAGAATTTAGTTTACTTTTGTACATTATAAATACTTCGTTTATGCAAACTAGATGATCTATAGCTCTCCACGTCACAGCCCATGATTTGCCAATTTAGATAACAGGAGACGACTTGGTAATGAAATTATCAGACACAAGCTAATCAATATCTTTACATCAAAAGATTCTGTTGTTGTTTTGTTTTGACGGATTTTCCTGGTATATATAATAATTTGACACCTTAAGTAACGCGTTAAATAACTTAACTAGATTAATGAGGATCGCCTTTAAGATAAAGCTTGGTTGGCGTATGGGAATGTCACACGTAAATTTTTCGCAAATGGTCACAGATACTGTATCCTGCACATGGCAGGGTAGGCAATGGGAATCTAAGAAGCTTGAGTTAAAACACTCCGTTCCCATTAAGACATTTACGTTCTCAGTTTCTACTGAACTCTGGAGGTATTGCTTGTTAAGTGGGGCAAACTGCGTGCTGGTAACGAGGCACCAGAGCGAGAAAATGAAAAAAAAAATGCCTGACTGGGAATCTAACCTACATCCTGTTGCACTTACAATGGCACACTTGTGCCCCTGCGCCACGATTGGCCTGAAAAAAGTATATAACGGTAAAAAAGTATATAAGTTTTATGTAACATCAAAGACTATCACATAATTGAATTCACTTTTATTCCAAAGAACGTTTAAGTTTTTATTATTTTATTTTTTTTCAATTCATTTAAAATAAATATTTCATTGTATGAATATACTTTTATTATTTTAATAAAATAATAAAAGCAATATTATGAAAAACTTTATATTAGTCCGAAGTTTTACTATCCGATAGGATCAGAATGTGGTTCTGGAACCATAAATTGTGGAAATTATTATTATAGGTTAGCTCTGAAATAAAAAACTGCGCAGGCGGCAAGATTTCCATTTGAGGAAATACATTAAAATTAATAATCTAAAAAAATATATTTTAATACTTTTTCTTGATTATATATGTCTTAATTGTTCGTGGAACTGGATTTGTAAATATAAAGAAACTATTTGTCCAACGTTTTATATTACCTACTTTGATTAATGCTTTATTAGGACCCTAGGGGTAACATACTATTTGCAATTCGTTGCTATGTTATCGAACTATTTTATATTAACATTTTAAATCACGAAAATACATATGATCAAAAATAATTATCGACTGTATCTTAATAGATGGACATCTATTTGTGTGTACATACACTACACACCCTCAAAAATATTTACTATTTCTCTCTTAATTCCTTTAAAATATTTACTTAAATATTTACTATTGCTGTCTTAAGCACTGAGTCTAGTGTCAAGATTCTCTTTTCCGTGGAGATCGAATCAACAGTAAATAATCACGTTGTCTAACCGAATTTTTAAATTTTATAACCAGTGCTTATAATTATGTATTAGAAATATTACCAACAGGTTAAAAAATGAGGTGATAATAAATTTGTAAATACCACTCATTCATAACAATTATATAAATAAAAGGACTTACCCCAATACAATTTAAATACTTTAAAAATGTCAATAGCTTTTATTATAAAGAAAAATAAGTATCATGTGACAACGCAAAATTGAATGGCGGGAAAACAACGAAATGTCACATTAGTGCGAAATGCTTAGCGCAGAAAAGCATCCATATATGCGGGAAAATCTACATATCCAGCCAGTACATACTTGTCTGTTGTAGGAAGAGGACGCGTAGAAAAATGAATAATATATCGCGAATCGTCCCAAACTTTTAGTGTTTTAGTGACAAAACTATGTGATATTACTTAATTATTATATTAATATCTATTTTCCTGTGATACTGTGTTAATTTTCATTTTTTTTATAGTACGTAATATACAGAGTTTGAAAATGACTGATGAAAAGTAAGTTGTTTAATATTTTAATTATATTTATATTTTGAAAATAAATTAACTTATTATTCTGATTTTTAAAAATTAAAATCAATGTGGCAAATTATATTATTTTTATATATAACTTTTAATAATTAGTACCAAGTATTTTAATAAGTATAATAAACAAAAATGTAGGTTACAATGATAGGGTCGGAACTCAGATAGAAACCAGGAATTTGGGTTCTGTTTACTTCGTCCTTTATCTTCGTGCTAGTAACTAGTACCAACTCGAATGACAATGAGGTAGATTTGTTTACAAATGCGAATTCATTTATCGCCATTATCGTACTTGATAAGTACACAACACAATAATTAAAAAACAGATATATTCATTAATATTTAATTGTATCTAAAACTCACGCATTAAATTTATTGGAAAAACAACCTACCGGTGTCATGTTAATAAATATCAGGTCGCATATAAATGTGTAAATAACGAATAATATTTGCAAGCTTATTTGCTTCTTGATAAGTGCGTAATCGTGCATAAAATTCTTGAGCTAGAATAAATTCTGGGTTAAGCTTTTTTAAACTAAATATATTCAATGAATTTTAAGTTTAAAAATATAACAACATTAAAGATGGCGTAATAAGCCATCTTACGAGAAAACTAGTTTGCTAAACAAGATTCTATGTTAAATATATTTAAAAAAAAGCAAGTGATTCTAATTTTGAATTCGAATCCGATCGAACTGGAATTGCGAGATTTTGCGGTCGTACCGTTATAATTTGTTTTGCGATGTCTGCATACTTATCATTTTGGTAATGTTCTTAATAATATTAAAATGAAAAGTTTTTTTATTTATTTAAATATTATTGTTTATTTATTTAAATATTATTGTTTATTTATTTAAATATTATTGTATTGTTTTTTCCACATCTGTGAATAGAAAATATATTTTAGTCTGTCAGTTAATTTGTATTTTCTTAGCACAGGCTGTAGCCATATATGTCGTTTTTTATGGCCTCGATGCAATTTAGTTAATAAAAAAGTTGATTTTATATGTAGTTTTTGTTCTACTTTATCTTTGAATATTTCTGGGTCAAACGCACTGCAGCACCAATAAGTTTAGGCATATAGTATAATTAGTATTTAATATTAGTCATAATATGTGAGATTCTATCAAAATTTAATTGTTTTTTTTTTCTCGAAAATATTACAACTTAAATGTATTTTTAAATAAATTAAATACATTTAAGGGTTTATTATTAGTAGTAAAATTTTTATGCAATTCATAAATAAGTGGCTTTCTCGGTCATAGTAAGCTTTAAATGGTGACAAAGACTGAAATTATCTTCTAGGATGAAATATATGCCATATGTCAATTTGTTTGTTAGGTCACAAGTACAGTAAAATTAACTGTTAAAACTGCATTTAGTTGTACTAGTAACTACACATACTCTTAGTTAAGCTTATAGCTTTAAAATATATGTAAAAAGTCTATTCTTCTTGTCTTTGTTCTTAATGTCATATAAAAATTCTCCTTTTCTTAATAGGTAGGTATATCATACCTTTTATATATTGTCTTTTACGAATCGAAGCCTTATTTATAGCAATAATTTAACAAAAATAAAAATAAATTAAGTTGTTATTAAAATTATTTATTCTTAACATATTTTTTAAATGATACACACAAAAATATGCAAATGCCGTATTTTTCTTTATTAATCACAACGTATTTGGCCTGAAAGTGCAAGGTTGAGGTTATTGGCACGTCGCCAGTGTCTCCACACTAAGGAGACAAGAGTTCGGTCAACGTCTTTATATTACGCTACTTACTTTACGTGTTTTAACGGTTTATAACAATATCCCTTTATATTCAATTATAATAACTTATCACGTGTCGGTTTGTCACGTGCTTTTCCTACTCGTATTATTTACATACATACATAAAGAAATATTATCGCCACGAGTTAATGTTCTTAACAGTGTTCTGTAATAAATAATTCATTAATTGTTTATGAATATTTAATACTTAAATTCATGGTTAAAATTTAATATGTTAGTAATATTGAATTATACGTTTTTTACGGAAATTTTTATGCGTTTTCTAAATAAGTGTTTTTCTTTCCTAAGTGTGGATTAACATTTTAAAATATTCTAAATAAGTATATTATTGAATTATTTAACTTATATTCTAAAGGCACTGGATCATTTATTTGCTCATAACAAGTATTTACGTGTGGCTTCTCCACAGTGGTCAATTAGATAAATAAGGGTTGTGTATACTTGATCTCATGTTGTGCCTGTTGTTGTATTTTCTTTGCGAGCTGAATACAAGATTAATATTATTTAGCAAATATTTGTAATTATTTCGTAAACTTTTAAGTTAAAGCTTCTTTTCATTGTGTTAAAATATATAAATTGTGTAGAAAATAATGATATTTCTTTAGAAGAAATGCATATATATATTTTTCAGAGCGATTTTTCATGAATAATTCGAATTGGTTATTGTATCGAAGTCCTTTGCCGCTAACGTTATGAGTAGACTTACTTGTATTATATAAGTACATAATTGATATTCTTAGATTTACTAAATTTCTGTATTACTGAAACATAAATATATAAACATGTTTTTTTAATAATAATATTTCCAAATAACAGATATTTACTTTGTATAATCTACGTACATCACGTATAGCTTAAGTGCAATACAATCATTAATGAAACGTGTAATCTACATTATTATTTTATTGTTATCGCGAACATGATAATATATTAATTCTAACATTATTAATAGTCTAGTTTGATTTGAATTAGATCTCGAGCGCATCTTCTTTTCTAATAATTTTGTTTAAGTTTCGTTTAAGTGCATATATAAGTGTTTAGATAATATTTAATTAAGTTAAAAAGTGTAACCAAAGTGTTTCTTAGGAATAGATTCTTCAAATACAGTAAAGTAAAACCCGTCCGGCTTGGAAGCCGTCCAAGGGGCGTGGGTTCATCTCCGGCTACGTTCAAAAATTAAATAATTTTCAAAAAAACTATTTTTCTTCTTTAAATGTCGAATAACACTTTTAAAATGTTTAACAAATTCGTTAATTTGCCTTAAAAAAATGTATTAGTGTTATATTTATTTATCATTACTTTCATTTAAACAAAAAATACAAAATTACCATAAAGTGAAATTATGGCTTTTCCAGTCGTTTTTACGATTTCAAATCTCGTTAAACTTGTAAGTAATTCTGGAAAAAAATGCCTTTCTAATAATTTCTGCTGTGAACAGTAAGAATAATTTTATACTATTCATACTTTATTCTAGAAATAATTTTAACATATAAATGTAGTAAGAAAAGCAATAAATACAATTTTACATACAGTAGCCATAAAAAATAATAAATTCAAAATAAAATTACTATCTTAATATATTTTTTTATCAGATAGCAATCGGTTGTAAAAATTATATATGAATATGTGATAATCATGCTCATCGAGGGTGACACGTTACGCGCTTAATGTTTGTTATTCTATTGACATTTATCTTATCGATTGTGGACCGAGGAGCTCGGTGTGAATTTAAAGGTTATTTTCATGAAAGTAGCTTCTATAGATATATTTCTCTTAGAAATTATTTTTGCAAAAAAAACTAAAAATCCATTAACTAAATTTGGATATAATATATTAAACAAAATTATTCTATAGGGGTTCCGTTTTTATTTTGAGTTTCAGAACCCTAAAAAATATGTTACAGGATATATAGACAAGTTCAAGGCCGTCGTGGCGCATAGCCGCAGGGGCAATGTAACGCGATGGTTGTGGGTTCGATTCCCACTGCGGGAAATGATTTTTCATTGCTTCCCTTTGTCACCAAGGCAACAAACAACAAGCTTGAGTTCCGTAACACAACACGCAATACCTCGAAAATTTCTGCAGAAAGTGGGAAACGGAGTGGCTTAACACTAGGTTTCCTTTGCTTACTCTGCTATATACAGGATCAGCATGGAGCTGATGTTTTTATATAGAATAGCTATAACAAAACCGATGAATAATGACGCGACAATATTTTTTTTAACAAAAATAGGTATGCAAAAAGATTATATAACTTGTTACGAAGTCAAAGTTCTCGTAACTTTAGCGTCCTTGAAGCTCATTCATCACGCGGCGCAATTATAACTGACTTTGAAATAAATATATTGAAAATAAAACAAAAATTGGCACCATTCGTATTTTTTTTTAATTTAACACATTGTGCTAATGGAGAAGTGCACGTGTTTATGTGGTTTGCCAAATTTTACGCTTTTAGAATATGAATTTTAAGAAAAATTTGTTTTCTTTAAGTAAAATATTTTGAAATATTTTTCATTTACATTTCTGTAATAGATAGCATTCTCGATATTATACCTATTTATAAATTAAAATTCATATATATTATTTACAAAGGCTTGTAAGTTGATTTTTTATTAAATAACAAAGGAAACCTCGGAATCTAGTGTTAAGACAACACAACAACACTTCCGTTCCCCATGTTGCGCCGAATTCTGAAGGAATTGCGTGTTGTGTGGCGGAAGTTAACGCTGCGCTATTAGAGGAAAAAAATTATAATTTTAAATGTTTTATTTCCTTGACTGGCAATCGAACCCACAACCTATCACATTCACAGTCGTACCCTTATGCCCCTATGCCACGACTAGCCCCATGGAAGATATAATTAATTTTAATTTTTTTTTTATTTTAATGTAGGTATATACATGTGAATGTGTGTCATATTGAACACAGATACAATATAACCGGTTAAATCGGGAAGTTAAATAAATATGAAGTATTTTATGTATTTGTAAACAGATAAGGTTTAATACGTATTAGACATGTTCCTGTTACAGTCTTACTTGCCACTTTAAAAAATATTTAAAAAACTTTACTTTATTACGTAAATCATACAATTTAATCAATGTTTAATTTGAATCTATGTATAAATCACGTTGAAAGCGAGTGTTTTGTTATGTCAATTTATTCAGCAGCCCTACAAGTACGAGGCTTTATTGGCATGAAGATTGTTTTTTAAACGCGTTTTTCTAACACTTTGTATAGTCCACAAGGCTTATTAACTTATTTATATTGAAAGAAAGTTTTGAAGATTTTTAAAGTGTTATTCCGCATTGAGAAAAGAAAAATACTTTTAACAAACGAGAATTTTTTTTATTAACGTAGTAGGATTTGAACCCGACCGCGCCTGTTGGAAACTGCATGCGCGTAGTACACCATATTACCTTCTCATCAAGTTACGTCGATTCTTTTATACGATTATTAGTTAATTAGAACTATATAATTATTTATTTACTAATCTGAATTACTTTCGTATTCTAATAACATTATTATTTTAAAAGCAATCAAAATTGAAAATTTCAGCCGATTCAATAAAAGCAATAATTTTGTCAAACCAAATATTTTATATTGACTCTTTTATGTATGAACCGATTTAAAAGAACACGGACGTTAAGGGAAGTTTGCCATAGGGAAAACTGCACTTATATGAATTAAGTCAATTCTGAGATTAGCATGTACCAACGCACAAACATACATACAAACCGACAAAGAGATAAACGTCTAAAAATTTAAAAATCATTGTTTTGGGTTACATTGATAAATGCTTACAATATGCTCTACTTAAAAAATATTTCTTAAATATTTTTCATGTACAGCTCATTTACTGTTTTATTATAAGTATAGATTACAATGTATGTTGAAATAACATAAATTGTAATTGTATTAAATTATTATCATATTAGATATATTATGTTTATTATTTGCACGTGACGCTGGGGTAGATAGGAAGAGCTTAGTGACTCATCACTCTGTTCTCTTATTCCTGCTGACCAAACATTCAAAACGAAGTTATTTTTCAAAATTTTATAGATAATTTATTAATTAATTAAATCAGGTGCAGGAAGATGGACGTTTCTGAAGATGAGGCAGTACCATATTATGGTTCAATGTAAGTCTAGTAAAGGGTATTTCGACTTAGGTGTGGGGATTAGGCACGGTATGCATGCGGTTATGTGAAGTTGTTTTCTTTTTATTCTATAATATTCTATAAACAATCGTCGTCGTATAATTTTAGTATTTTTATTATATTTTTATACTATGTGAAAAAATAATTATTTCTTTTTTACATCAATATCACAATTATTATACATTATATATAATTTTTATTACACTCACACTTTTTGAAATATTATTTATAATATTATTAATATTTTATACCTTTTTTATTGATAGTTGTTATCCAATTTTAGCTTTAAAATTATGCTTTTTGTATCGTAAGGAACGGTCCTACGATTGATTTCTTGCTTATAACGTAGTAGGTCAATTGGTAATGGTGGTCATCTTGGCTGTTTCCGTCCTTAGCTCGCTTTGAGTCTATTTATCTTTTTTTATAGCTTCACGCTGTATCCCGTATATAGCAGGGTAGGCAGAGGGAACCTAGTGTTAAGACACTCTGTTCCCTATGTTCCGCCGAATTCTTCCGCTTGTTTACCAAAGCCAGGATGAAATATATTATATATTTCATTTCCCCGAATGGGAATACAACCCGCAATCGTCCGTTTACAGTCCCTCCATGTTCCTTATGTTCGAGGCGAAGTATTCTAAGGTTACTTTGGAGACCTCAATAGAAACAGATAGTGTTATTTTATTGTGCAGTAAAGTCATTTTACCTATTAAATTTGAATAGACTATTAATATTAAGGATAAAGTTTTGTTTACTAGAAAATATACTATAGGCAGAACAATGTGACAATTATTTGCATGAGTATTCTTTTTAGCTACATAGCAGGGTAGGCAGAGGGAGCCTGGGAACCTGGTGTTAAGACGTCCGTACTTATTAGGACACTGCTATTTCCAACTTTCCGCCGAATTATGACATTCCGAATTGAATAGCGGAACTTAACGCCGCGCTTTGCCTCGTTACCAGAGCGAGAAAAATATAAAATATTTAATTCCCCCAAATAGGGAACCTATAACCATTGCGTTTACACTGGCAACACGACGGGTACAATAACCACTGATGGTTTTAAAACAACTTAAAACGTATAAATCTATTAAAACTTTTAGATTCTACCACAATATTGAGTATATTTAAATATTTACTAGCAAGCTATAAAGGCCCGACATACTCACCAGTATATGAACCCAAGCTGATAAAATTCGCAATGTTAATATTTTTCATAATTATTTTAAATTTGAACGATTAAATTTATTTTGCTTCAATAGTTTAACTGATAAAAACGGAGTGACTTGAATTGTTTGTGTGTTTTCGTTTTGTGTAGTTCAAATATTTCTCTATAAAATTGTAAGACTAATTAAATAGTACGCATTTATAATATGCATAGCAGATCCAGGTTTCCCAGGTTTCTACTGCCTACCCTTCTATAGCGAAATACAGCGTGAAGATAAAAAAATGATAAAAAGTAACCCATAAATGCTTATTTTTAACCGATTTTAAAAAAGGAGGTTGTAAATTTATCCGAATCGTTTTTTTTATATAAAAATAAGTAATAGTTTAATTTAGTACAGGACTAAATTATTTTAATTTCCACGCTCTACCAAGACAAATCGAAGTGTAGAGTTCCGCCACTCAACACGTAATGTCTAAAATCTAGACGAAAAGCGAACAATGAAATGTCTTGACATTAGGTTTTCTCTAGACTGCAGAAGAAAAATTTTAAAGCATTTTTTATAGCAAAGATAACCGTATCCGTACAAAGTGCATATATTCAGAAAACACAATACTCATTCCTTTTATCTCAGTTCATACATATTGCAAATTAAGAGATAAGAACACTTACACTATCAGTAATAAACAATAATAGCTATTTGCATCATTAATTAGGAGTAAAACATACAATGTCACCTGGTATCGCTTCTATTCGTAACAGGTCGACTGAAGCCTTGTCCTACTATAGATTTAAATCGTTAGGGAAGATATGGGTAGATAAGTAATAATGTTAACGTTTGTTTTACGATGCGTTGAAGGTATGCATAAATATGCATAATGAATTTAGATATATTTAATTTTATTAGTGTAATAGTACGTTTGATGTAATATGAGTCCTTCGTGGCGTATTTAGACCGATGATTGTGGGTTCAATTCCCCTCACGGGGATTTATTTCTTCGCTCTGATAAGAGTAAGTGTGGCGTTAAGTTATGCCCGCTAGACACTAGGTTTTTTTTATCTACCCTACTAAGTTTGGGATGGCGCTTGAAGATTGTATGATAAATGGCAAAAAGCGGCGTTGATTCTCCAGAATTCGGCAGAAAGTGGGGTACGGAGTGTCTTAACACTAGGTTCCCTCCACAAACCCTGCTTCGTGCGGGATACTGCGTGAAGCTGATTGAATTTAATAGTATAACGTAGTATTAGTACATATACGTTTTAAATGTTCTGTACGATTCATAGTTAAGTTTTTTATTATACATCCTTTTTAGGGGAATAAATGGACAGGATTCTTTCACGTAAACTGCGCGTGCAACAAGTAGTTCATTATATACGGTACTAAACCCATGCGTCATAGCATCACAACAATTGTTTTGTTTTATTGTGACAAACGATAATGTAGGTCGGGCAGCTTATCTATTATATGGAGTTATCGGGCAAGATCACTTAATCAGCACATGCTTCTCATCAGACTTGGGGTGGTGGGTGGTCCCCCACTCTTGTATCTATTTATGAGTCGTAAAATTTAGGGTTATTTCGGATATTATTAACGTTTTAGCCTTGAACTTAGATTTTTTTTTGTTCGAATGAACTATATTAAAAAAATCATATTAAAGGAAAATAAAGATAAGGATTTCATTAATATTAAGGTTTAGACTCCATTGTAAAGACAATTAGACTATACTAAGTTGTAGAGATGTTTCGTCTAGCAAGATAAAGTTGTTAATTAAAATTATTATTCATATTTGTTTGTAATTGTTTTGTAATTGTGATCAATTATTGAAATAATATGATGTAAAACGCGTCATTATTTATATATAGGTATGTAGTACATCTATATAACTATACATATAAATAAAATTGAAGTCTGTCTGTGATTTCAAAGATAATCGTGTATTTTCAAGTTTATATAATTTCAAAAGGTTTAAATTACGATTTATTTACACTTAAGCAATATTAAACAAAAGAAGTTAATATAATATAAACCATGTTATTGAAACCATAAAACAAAAATGAACAGAAATTATAAATACTTTAGCAACAGAACAATTATCCTCGAAAAGGAGGCACAGAAACGATCAATTAAATGCTCATCTAAAGTCATTGACACCAACAAGTGGATTGTAAACAGCGCGGCGTGCTATCAGCACGTGTCTAAAATAAATACATACTTCTATATTTATTAATTAGTACTATTTTCTTATACTATATGACATTATTATAATATGTTGAATATTGTTAAGGATTTTCGTTGACTGGAAATTCAGAAGTAATTTAAATCTCGGGTGCAAAATTCAAGAAAAAATGAAAATAAGAAGATAAGATTTCACCTTACTATTACTTATATGTTGCGGCTTAAATAATTTAAAAATGCTTCAAATAAAACTTTCATAACATAAATACTTGGCCAATAGACGCGTCGAGGATGAGGACGAGTTTCTGGATTCGATTCCCACTCGACGAAATTAAATATTTAATATTTTCTATTTATTATTATTTCTATATAATAAATGATTAAGCTAGCTCGATAGAGCTGCCAATACCACAATATGACTCAATAAAGGTCGAGCTGATAATGTTGATAACCGTAACTAGTAGTATCTAACAACGTGCTTCATAATGAATGTCGATGATAGTGTTATTTATAGGGTAATTACTTATTGATATAATTTATTATAAGATATAGATATTTTAAATATTTTTTTAAGAGTATTTATATAAAATGTTATTTAAAGAAGATATCAAATGGAATTTCTCAGCATTCTATAGATGTATCATGCAGGTGCCC
Source organism: Heliconius numata (assembly GCA_016802625.1). NCBI lineage: Eukaryota > Metazoa > Arthropoda > Insecta > Lepidoptera > Nymphalidae > Heliconius > Heliconius numata. The sequence continues at coordinate 2,408,794 of JAEBDU010013194.1, forward strand.
GGTTCATAGAGATGCAGGATGAGGAGTTAGAGTAGTGTCTAGGACGTGCGAACCAAACGAAAACTTTTTCTTTTTAAGTGTGCTTCCTCTGTTCGACCTCTCCCTATCTAACCAAATGATTATGCATACATATGCATATATTCAATATATCCGATTTTATATAAAGATATATAATAATAATAGAATGATTACAATTATTTACTTATTGAAACAAACAAACGCGTCATGGTGCGTGTCCAACCTTCTATTATAGTACGTACTCTAATAAAATAAGCGAATTTGTTTAACACCTCGTAGACTCGTTAATTCGTGACGAATTAATTGCCATGAAAACTGCAATATTTATTTAAATTATTATTTTGAAACATGTTTCTTATATTACAGGAACGATTCTACGCCTTTCATAAAAAATGGGGCTTCACCAGTTATCACCAAGACCTCCAAGCCGGCGAAGTCTGTTAAGCCTGGTAAAGAAGGGAGAGGGAAAGCTTTTAGACAAATTATAGCATCGTTTATTGCAAATTTGGGCACCATTAATACGGGAATGGCTTTTGGGTTTTCGGCAACAGCATTACCTCAGCTGAAGAGTGCTACGTCTAGTATACAAATTACGGAGAACCAAGCTAGTTGGATAGGTATGTTACGTTTAAACTTTTATTATAATTGTTTTAAAGAAAAATAAACAGTGTGTTAGTTAATGACGTTTGTGGGTTCGATCCCCACTCGTAAAAATGATTATATTTAAATTATATTTACTTTTCCCGCTATAGTACCCAAAGCACAAAATTGGACACCAATCAAAAAGTAATGCTTCGATAATTGGGCGGAAAATGGGAAACAGAGGGTTTTAATATCAGCTGGCAGAAAAAGAGTGAATCTAAAGAATTATGTGCGATTCCTCCAATTGAAGTCTTATAAATATTTCTATTTGCAAAACTTTTACTTCCAGCCAGTTTAAGTTCCGCCGGAACACCAATAGGATGCATAATCAGCGGTTATCTAATGGACAACATCGGTCGCAGGAGAACTCTAATCATCACAGAAGTGCCTCTCATCATAGGATGGCTCCTTATATCTTGTGCTCAGAACGTTCCCATGCTTTATGTTGGTAAGTACCTAATAATGTGTATTTAATACGAAAATCGGAGAAATGTAGAGTCTTAAAATTATATATTCTAGATAAACATGAAGTTGCAAAAATAAGTATTTGTAAGAATTACAAGTTTATTTAATATTTAAATAATAACAAACCTTAAAATTGTCCCAATTTTAGTAAATAATTTCATAAAAACGGCGCTACAGTTCATTTCTACTAGAGAATAGAAATATAGATATTTGCAAGGCAAACAACTCTGTGAATATATTGTTATGCTTGCTATATTTCGCATAAAATTTTATATTTTTTATTATTAAAACATTACATAGAATACATAGAATAAATATATTCAACCTTTATATGTTTGTTATTAAATTATATCAAAAAATAAAATTTATTTAATATTGGTTTTTCTTCATAATATTATTATTTATATGCAACTCGCGGCACCGCTATGAGCAATTGGGACATGGTCACGCGATGGCTCATGTATTCAAATTAATTTAATATATTACTGACAACAACGCTTTTACTTTTACTTTAGCAATTTAATAAGTGTCTATCTTTTTATCTATCTATTTAAGATTTTTATACTTAAGTTAAAAAGAAAACATTGTATATTGTAGCGTTGCATATAATTTTAAATATTCTTTTAAAAAATATTATAAAATATACAAGGCGCGACACAAATAAGGTACCCATATATTCATAATTTTAAAAATATTTTTTAGTTTCATGTTGTTCAAGACCAAATAATATATATAATTATTTAAATTAAAACTATTATTTGATTTTGAACACATGTTAACTATGTAAAGAGCCGTGGAGATTTCCGCATTCCAACGCGTAGTGCCTACAATTCGCTTAGAAATTAATTATGTGAAGAGAGAAAGAGATTTAATTATTTTTTTACCATATGACCTTCATGGCACGGTGGCACAGGGTTCGACTGAAATCTTGATAGTTGTGGGTTTGATATTCACTCGAAATGATTACATTTAAATTATTTAGACTTTCCCGATATGGTAAATGTACTAAGCACAGGCTTGATTCCTCTACTCACCATGCAATGTCTTGGATTGGGTGACAATTTTAAAATTGAATCTTGTTGATATTAGTTTTTCTCTCTGCCTTTTGTCTTTGTTATTGTTTATTTCTTAATGTAATATTATTCTTATTATTCTTTATAGGCAGATTATTAATAGGCTTCGGATCTGGAATGGTGGGTGCCCCAGCTAGAGTTTATACTTGTGAAGTATCTCAACCTCATCTCCGAGGTATGCTGGGGGCAATGGCGTCTGTTGGTGTTTCTACTGGCGTCTTAATACAAGTAAGTATTTTTCATTAAAAGCACGAGGAGACCAGGGGCGCAATACCTTTAGAATTCGGCTGAAAGAGGAAAGCGGAAGTGTTTTGATGGGAACGGAGTGTCTTAACACTGGGCTAATAGGTTCACTCTGCCTATTCTCCTATGAGCGGGATACAGCGTGAAGTAATAAAAAAATCATTAAAAAATTATCTACTTCTACTTTTAAAAAAGATATTGTTGGTAATGTATAAGAATTAAAATTCCGTTAAATTTTTTTTATTGTTACAAAAAAAAACAATGTAAAACAGTTTTTATTAAATATTTATTAGCTAGTTAGCAACACCGCTAAAAATGGTATAAATTAACTTGTACTCATTACATACTTAACAAAACTAGAGAACGAATTGACGCGTACAATACCAATTGAATAAACAACGTTTGTTTCACAAAAAAAATTGTGTTATACTAATTATATTGTTTAACATAAATTATGGTAGCGCGTGTAATTTTTATTTAGTTAATTTAAAGTAGTTTTTAAAAATATTATTTAAATAAAATGCAATGCTGCAGTGCAGTATATAAACTATAACTGTGCCTCCATACTCCTTCGCCTGCGTTTTTTTTCGTCAAAAGGGGTAGAAAGCTTCAGGGTAAGGAGCTTCACATATTAATATATTGATAAATTATGTTTATTAATTATTATATTATTTAAACCTGGCCAAAAAGTATTTAATAACTTAAAATAACTAACTAATGTAACTTAAATAATCGTAATTTTTATGCCATCTATATAACGAAATTGTTACGTGCTCATATAGCATTAATAAAATAATCATGTTAAAGCCACGACAAACACTTAAATTCTACACTATTGTAATATATTTTAATTCTTATCTAAAAAATGTTTATTAAAAATAAAATGAAGGCCAGAAATGGAGGCCAGTTGTGGCGTAGGGCCAGAAAGTGAAAGTTTGAAAAAATTCAAGCATCTTCTAAATGATCCAAAATTTTTACATTCTACCCGTTTCCACATCACGCTTGCGTTTTAAATCGAGAAAGCTAATTTAATATGTATTTTCTTAAGATTTCAAGAAAAAGAAAATATTTGAAATTATTTATTGAAATATCAACCATAGCTATATCTATAGAAGTCCAGTCATAGGAGTTTTATGAAAAAAAATTAAAAACATTTTTCATAATGTTTTGTAATTTCTGTTATCTTATACTTTCGTTACTATCTTAATCAGAATAAATATTCTATGTGTAATGTCGACTAATATTTGGAATTTATTTAATCAATGTAACATACCTAATTACTTTATTTACTTATTTTATAACTACTTGTAGACATTGTATAGCCCTGTAGTGATATGCAGTGCAGGTCTTTTTACGTAATATTTAATTTAATAAATAAAACGAATGTCCTTGAACTTTAAAAAATAATTTAAACAATTAACCGACATTAAATAATAATTAATATACATGTCCCCTCCACAAATGTGACTAAAAGGATTTAGAGAAAATGCTTTCTAATTTGGAATATACCTGATTTCAATCGTATAAGATCTTAGATGATATTTGGAAGCCAGGATGAACCTTCATCATACATTAATATAATTAAATTTCAACAATATCATATATGTATAAACAAATAAAACTAACAATCTCCTTTTTAAGTTTACGGTACAAAAAAAACATTTCTAAATATCGTAAAAATGTTTCTAAAAATACTCTTAGAAATTACCTCTTAAAATTCAACATTGTTTCTATTATTGGAATCATAATTCACAGATAACAGGAATAAGCATGAAAACAGATATCAATTAATATGCAATGACCGATAAATTATAAGCAATATATATAGTAACAACTTATCTAGGGATTATTTTATATCAATATCTATGAGGGTCCATTATAATTTCTTTTGTAACCGCCTCCTTTGATAAAATATTTACGAAATTAGAATAGAGTCTTATAGATGTTTCGTCATATCTATGTAATGTAGGGATATTATTAAAAGAAAAAAAGCGAATTCAGCATTAAAGTTTAATAGTAGTACCTACTAGTTTCATATTTCTACCATTTTACCTACACGCCGTAAACCCCCGCAAATAGCAGGGTAGGCAGAGAGAACACAGGAACCTTATGTTAAGACAGTTCCGTTCCCCACTTTTCGCATTCTGGAGGCATTGCGTGTTAAGTGGTGACCTCAACACCTAGCCTTGCTTCGACACGAGAGCAAAAACAATCAAAATATATTTTAGTTTAGTGGAAATCGAACCCATAACCTATTACGTTTACAATAGCACGTTTGTGCAGCTGCGCTACAACTGGCTTTAACTTTTTTAATACATTTACATTACTCTATATTTTTGTTATTTACATTTAATGACGTACGATAAGATGTGTACATTTTTAATTAACTAAATATGCTTCATATAAATAGGACATATTATATTGTTTAAACTTGTTTTTATGGACGCCTTAATAATATACTTAATCATTTTGTTTGTTATTGTGTAAGCGTAAACGTTTTTTGAATATTTTATTTACTTTATTCTTTGTTATCTGTAATATAGATTAAAAATACCAAAGATAGCTTTGTTTATGGCAAAGATTATATATAATTAATGATGCAATTGGGTTTTACTAATCAAATTATTGTAGAAAAATATACGATAATCTATTGCATTGCTAAGTCCTGTTTATTAATTATAATAACAAATGATGTTATTATTCTTTATATTATTTAAAAAATATTCATAAACTTCGACATTTTCAATACATTTACTAGTTTTCATAATTTTAACAAAAACATTAATGTATTTTCGTGAAATATGAAAATATACCACACCGTGAATTGACACCTACCAAAATTGTATATTGTATGTACATATTAGAAGCAGTGTATTAAATAGAAGTAGTGGAACATTCATATATCAAAATAAAATGTAGATTCAATTTCAAGATATCTGCAAAAGACAACGAGAAATAAATTGTAACGTTTACCCTTTATTCTAAATTTTGACATGCTTATCGGGCCTTTTATAAAAATAAATATCAAGGCATATATCAGCGTTAAGAGTCTGTCAACACGCGTATATTTCCATTCTTCATCATCATCAATTCATCATCCTTCTTCTCACATAGTATTATGTATGGACATATCACGCCTACAAATATTAACAATCAATGTTTGTCAATTTCTACACGACCTTCCGTTCTACGCCCCTTTTCCGTAAACATATAGTGGTTACTGATAACCGATAATTGAACGGCAAGTCTGTTTGTTCGCGTAAAATTAGAATGGTTCGAGACAAACAGTACGTACGTAGGTTTATTAGTTAACTACGTACAACGTCAACTATGACGTTAACTAGGACGAGTTAAAGTGACAATAATTATACAATTTTTGAGTGGTGAGCGTTTCTAATCGTTTTGTTAATGCTGGCAGAACTGTTGATCGATACGTAAAAATATTTTTTTAGTAATATTTTAAAGATATATTTATCAAATAGAGGTCTCGCATCCCGCATTTAGCAGAGATATACTTAGTGTTAATGTACTCCGTTCCCTACTCTAAGACACTTTTGTGGCAGGCTTGTTACTTGGGAATCGAACCCACTAATGCGCCCAGTTCATGGGGCGTTTAGTTCTGTATTAATTCAATAAAGCCGTAAATATCTATTTTTAATATTTAAGAACAGTCTTTGAAGTAAAAATAAAATAATTTTTATTTTACATATACATTATATTTTGGTACTATAAATTTATTCATATGTTATTAACTAGATATTTCTCATTTTCAGTACGTAATAGGCAGTGCGACTTCTTGGAATATCTTGGCTGGAATAAGCGCGATAGTGCCTATACTATCGTTATTGGGAATGATATTCTTACCGGAAACACCAAACTATCTTCTAACTCAGGATAAAGAAGAAAAGGCGAAGTCTTCCTTAGCTAAGCTCAGAGGATCTACTTGCAATTTACAAGATGAAATACAGAAAATGGTATCGTTCAAAGAGAAGAATCACGTGGAACCGTAAGTTTTTATCATTTAAATATTTTTTCTTTCTATAGATGAATATAAAATAGAAATATGTAAATATGGCTTAAATTTTTTCTTTACTTTGAGCTCATTGCATTTTATATTACAAAAATATATAAAGAGTAAATAAATAAATAAAATATGATGTTTATTTCTAGTTTACTCATACAAAGGAAGTCAAACAATGTGTTTATTTGCTGTACAGAATCTTTAATTCAATTTACATCATTTATTTAATACAAACACGACGTGTGTTTTTGTTTCATACATATTTATGTATGTTCCATACACATACAAACATACATATATAATATAATATATGTGTACTACAAGTAAATTAATGTCCATAAGTCTATTAAATTAGTTACAATCGTCTGGTATTAATAGTAATTGTTCTACGACAAGTGCGAACAACGTTTAAAGAATATGTTGTTAGATCTGTATTACATACTTTAAAATATTTTACGCTATTGTGGCGTGGTAGGATAGTATCTCACCGTACTGTAAATGTGATAATAGTAGGTTCGATTCCCACGCGAGGAAATATATTTAAAATTATTTTTAATACCCGCTCTTATAAACAATGTCTTAAAACTAGAGCCCCTCTGCCTTCTCGTATATAACTGTATTTATTTAAAAATTTGTTCGTTGTAATGCAATTATAATATTTTTTATATACACAATAGTTTTAGGATTGAATCCCACTGTTCATAATTTTATAGCTAAGCAAATGAGATTCCACATTTAGATCAATTAGTAGACTAATCTCTTTGGTCTTAACATACTCGTATAAGTGCGTTGTCAATGAGGTATATCATTTTTCAAAGGTGTTTATTTTTACATCTGTTTGCTTGCGTGGTTTTATAAACCACAACTCGCTTAAGTTATTTAATTTGATTAACAACTGTTTTGTTATATGTATAACAGATTGTTATATTGTATTTTTAAATTTATCAATAAGAATCAATACATAAAATCTTTCATAAAATTTTTGGAGCAGTGTATTTATTAATATACTGCTCCAAAAATAATAAATACGCTTTGCCAAATTTTGTTTTATAAAGTTAGTTTGTAAAGTTTAAAAACTGTACTAATTATATTAATAATTTCGCTCGTTCCTGTAAAATAAAACGCGATAAAAATTATTTAAGAAATGTCATATAACGTCCCTTACAAACCTAACCCTAGCCTACCCTAATCAAAAATATACTACTGTTAATTTTTTTTTACTTACAATGATTAATATATATTTTCAGTTTAAAATCACCGAAGCAAATAATCAAAGCTCTCATGTCGCCTTCTGCACTCAAGCCATTCGGAATTCTCGCGCTGTACTTCTTCATATATCAGTGGTGTGGTGTCAATACTATCACTTTCTACGCTGTTGAAGTTTTTGAAGTAAGTACCTAAATATATATTTTTTTAATTTTTGAGGTTTTTGAGGTGAAGCCATTGTTTCGCTACTAAACACACAATGTTCTGATGTTTTCGAAAGTGAAGAACGGAGTGTCTTGACACTAGGTTTTCTCTGCGAACTATGATAAAAAATGTAAAATGTACCTTTAGTGTGGAGAACGAAGTTATGATACGTTACATTTGTTCATTAACTATTAACGTTAAAGCCAATAAGGCTAAATATTTTTTTTTATTAATATTTTTGTTTATTTAATAAAACAAATTTTAAAAAATATTAATAATTATGTATTTAGTGTAAAATTCCGCATTCGAAACTTAAAACAACTAAAATGTTTGATACTTATTTTTTTATCTTCCAGGCCTCCGGCGCAACTCTAGACAAATATTACTTGACAATCTCTATGGGAATACTTCGTGTTATATTCACGGTGGTCGGGTGCATACTTTGTAGGAGATGCGGTAGAAGACCTTTGACTTTTGTATCATGTAAGTCCTTTTTTTACATTTTTTTATATAAATATGATATTTTTCTTTAAAATATCTCTATTTCATTATACAGTGCTTATAAATAGAGCACACTTCCACTTCTCTGCTATGCGGAAAATAAGAATGTAATTATATTTTTATTGTTCCGTACTTTACTTCGAAAGAAATATGGAATCAATAAAGGTTCCTTTTTTCTTTCGTTTATCAAAATCAATTTCTCGTGGAGGTACTCGTATCAAGCTGAAATTAGTATGCAGAGCGCAGAAATAAACTTAAGCTTATTATCTTTTTTATATGTAAGTTGTACTTCCCATTTACATATCTACAAGCACGAATTTGACACGAAATGATGGTTGGGTGAATCCGACTCATACTTGACTTGATCACTTATCTTATTTTTATACAATTTTGTAGCTCTCGGCTGCGGTTCAACCATGATCTCTCTCTCCGTGTACCTGTACTTCGTGAAGTACTGGAAGGAGAACGACATGGTGCCGCAACACTCCTGGATCCCGGTCGTCAGCATCTACGCCTTCACTATATTCTGCACGTTGGGGTATCTGATTGTGCCTTGGATTATGATTGGGGAAGTTTATCCTACTCAGGTATGATTTTTTATTGTAAAAATGTAAAAATGTTATATTGACATTATAAATTTGTTTGCTGTAAAATATTAAAATCTTTTAGTTTTAATATTTAAGCTTTTAAAACTTACGAGTAAAATAGTACGTAACTAATCAAGATTAAAATATATGAAAAGTTTTTTAAGTAAGAGTATTTAAATAGTATGTATAGTAGAAGCTATCATTTAATTGGCTTATTAAAGCTTTTAAATAATTTATAACTCTTGCAATATTATATGACATGAGTAATAAAATTATTTTTTATTTATTTCCTAGGTCCGCGGTATAATAGGCGGTATGACGACTTGTGCTGCGCATCTGTCAATATTCTCAGTGGTCAAGACGTTCCCGCTGATCAAACACTCTTTGAACGACTACGGAGCTTTCGGCTTGTACGGCGCTATGTCTATTGCTGGTATGTTACCTTATATTTCAGGAACAGTTTAGTGACCTGTCACTCCTTTTTTGTAATATGTTTATTAATTGAATACGTGTTGAGTGACGGATTAGAATGCCACATTTTGCTTTACAAGAACGGATAAATGTTTACATCTTAAACAAAAATATCCTTATGAGTAAAACTTGGACATATTGGACATGTTGGAGGTATTTTATAATATAGATTACTATAATGGCAATAGTGCTTGGAATTAAATGCTGTTGATGACTCGGAAGCTAATTGTGAGAAATGAACATAAATATTTTATTTCCTCGAGCGGGAATAAAACCTATAACCCAGTCACATTAACAGACACCCTTTGTGCCCCTACACCACGACTGGCCTCAGATTATTTTTAGAAATATCTAACATTATTTCATTTACAGGAACGGCATTCTTCTACATCTTCCTACCAGAAACTAAAGGAAGAACGTTACAAGAGATAGAAGATTATTTCAGTGGAAGAACAAAGCAGCTTAAAAAAGCCAGTATTACGGAAACTGCTTGAGTAAATACATATATTAAAAGTTATGTGAAAAATTTAATTTAAATTAAACAGATAGTTTGCAATATATTTATAAATTTAAAACAAAAGGTCAGTTTATCACGTATTTATATAATATCTTAAGATTGATCAAAGGATTTATCTTAAGATAAATCTGACGATATCTATATAGATATTCCAGTGTTTTATTATACATAAAATTATATGTGTATAAGAGTTGTTGGTGCTCTGTAAATAATTTAGTCTTTTATAATGAAATTATTTAAATAATTTTTGAATATGTACTTATTTTATTATACATCCGTATATATAATATAATTATACAGATAAAGTTCAAAAATATAATTAGGTGAATGTTACATATAGTCAATATTTTTTAAATATAAATGTATAAAAACAAATTAAAAAAATAATTTTAACGCCTATATTTATATAAGAATAAGATATAGATTTTTAATATATAATACTGAAAGTATTGAAATTATTAAAACTGAATATTTTTCGAATCATTTTTATACAAAAGCATGGCTTATGTCTAATTGTCTAAATACATGTATTTTTGTATAAAGTATTATTTATTGTAATAATGTTAAGAGAGTAAAGAAACGAAGTGCCATTTTAATAATTGAAAATTATTCATTATTATTATTATTATATAAAAAAAAACATTTACAAAATGGCAGCTTCGTTAAAAGCTTATTATGTAAATAGAGTTTGTTTGTAAATAAGTCTTTAGAATAAATGTTGTGATATAACAAATTTTGGAACAAACTTGTTACCTTAAAAGTATTTGTTGATGTTTTATGAAATAAAATAATATGATTGTTTTAATTTGTTCTTTTATTGACAACTATTGATTTAACTGATTATATGATTTTTGTTGAGATTTTTGATTTTTAATTTCAATTATTTTTTATAAAATGTCATGGATGACATGAAGCCGCGAGATGGTGGCTAGTATATCATACAATTATTACAAAAGGAACTAGAGAAAACGAAATGCTAACTTTATGCCGATACTCATAGGTAATCAACGTTTTGCACAAAAAGAACGATTTTTACGATCTTATGACTCGATAGTTCCAATTCAATCGAAAATGTGGCGCATTGTTTTCTTCTACCTTCTTGTTGCGTGGTGCAGAGCGGACTTAGTTCAGTTATTCAAGGAAAAAGGTAAATTTTATATGATTTTCTTGTATAAAATGTTTTTTTTTAATTCATTTTAACTACAGCCCAAAATGTTTTTCTAACAGTTTTATAATTTAGTTTTATAATTTAGTAAAATTGATAACATTTATAAATTCTAAGGTAGTCTAATTAAAACATTGACACTAGAGTTTAAAAGATATTCCAGCATAGTATACTACAAAAATGTCCACATATAATATAACAGTAAAAAACATTACAGGAAATAACCCAACTCGAGATGCTGATGGTATTGAATTCGATTCCATATCGAGAAGTTCCCTCCTCCAAATACTATCAGCCTTTGAAGAATACGTGCACAGTCAGGTGGGAAAAAATGGAAAGGCGACATTTACCGCAGATTTTGCTAATAATAAGTACACAAGACCATATGTTTATCCTAAAATGACAAAGATTCATTAAATAAATTTTGAATTATTTTTGGTGTTTTTAGAATATTTTTTTTTATAATTAAAAATGATTTATTATAAAAAAGTTTTTAATTTCTTAACCATTGTCATACAATAAATTGAAGCACTATACACATAAATCTTAGACTTATTATATTAAAAAAATAAGCACATGTATACATATTGTTAGAGTGATAGATGTCACAGCGGTTTTCTAAACATAAAGCCGTATTATTACCATTTATAATATCATGACTTAAAAATGCCCGCGGAATTACAAGTTAACTATCCAGATCCTGGGTTTTGGACGGCGACGTCGATGATCCAATTAGGTTACGGTGTGTGGATAAATCTGTCGATGGTGACCATTGGATTGGCTTTTGGCTTTTCGGCAGTCACTCTTCCACAGCTTAGGTTACCAGATTCGGTAATTAAAGTGACCATCGATGATGAATCTTGGATTGGTTAGTATAACAGAGTGGATAGATTTGTACGTAGAAGAAGAATACTATAAAATTACTAGGTAGGTATATAAAAAAGTAAAGGATAGTTATCCCTTTATCTATTCACAAATGTAATTAATATCTGTTGCTATTAGTTTTATGATTTATAAATTTATACAAAGATGTCAATTTCGCTATTTCTAAAAGAGAAAAGTATAGAAAAAGGTAATTAAATTTCAAATTTGGGCATTATTCCATCTCTCCAGGCGTCTGTAAGAGAAAATGTAGAGCCAATTACCAAGGTATGTTTTTGTCATCGTCGTTTCTACAAAAACATTCATTTTTGTACCTAGCTACCTATTAAAAATTGTAATGCTAATTAACTAAAGACAACCTTTAAAAGATTGTTATTATTTTCAGCTAGTGTAATGCCTCTATTCTCTCCTTTCGGCTGTGTACTGTGCGGGTATTTGATAGACAAGTTTGGTCGTCGCACTATGTTGATATACAGCCAACTGCCGGTGTGCCTCGGCTGGTTATTTATCAGTTTGGCGGATTCGGCTAAGAAAATAATTATCGGTAAGCCTTTAGATTATATAGTCATTTTTTTTAATTTAGCTCTATAATATTAATCAATAGTTGAAATTTTAATATATTAATTATCTATATGACGTTTACTTCATTAATATATTTTTCTTTCGTTCTATTCTTTTCTTTCAACTACTTTCTTTATCAAATACATATTAAAAGAATAAATAATAATATTATAGGCAGAATAATAACTGGTGTCGGCATCGGAATGGTGATGAGCGTTCCCAGGGTTTATATGACGGAGATATCTTTGCCAAATATGCGCGGCGTTATCGGCTCCTTCCCCAATATTGCTATGTCAATTGGTATTACTGTACAGGTGGTATTTCTTATACATGACGCCTGTGTATTTTTTTAATTTATTTCTATACACTTTAACTTAAATTTCAGGCAGGCTTAGGATCTGTATTCAAATGGACAGTTTTATGTTATATAGCTTGCGCCTTCGCTATATGTTTATTTCTTCTCAACTTACATCTCCCTGAAACACCATATTACTTAATACAAAAGGATTTACCAGAAGACGCTATTAAATCACTTAAAAAGTTTCGCAGCAAAACATACAATATTCAGCCGGAAATGGATGACCTGCTTGAATTTAAGAACGACAACGAAATTCGTAGGTAAAATTTTGCCATACGAGGTAATTTTAAATTAGTTTCTTATTAATTTATTTTCATTTTTTTTTAGATTAACCTTTGTGGAACAACTGACTGCACTCCTAAGACCTTCCGCGTATAAGCCGTTTTGTCTAATGACTATATATAAACTTATAGCGGAACTGTCTGGTTCATCAATTATTTTTATGTGGACCGTTGATATTTTAGAGGTGAGTTTTCAGTTCTGTAGCTTTATTTAATAATAAATGAGTGAAATATAAGAAATTATTTGTTACATCTTGTTAAAAGCTAGTTATTTAAATTTGTTTTAGACTATTTATTGTTGTTACTATGGAAAATTCATATAAAAATCAAAGAAATCATTTTAATATTTTAAAATTTCTTTTTAGAGATCTAAGTCATCCATCAATGCTGATGTAGGAAACTTTATACTTGGCATCACGAGAATAATTATGGGACTGTTTGTGGCTGTAATTATATTTCATGTTGGGAGAAGAACTTTAGCGCTTACTTCTGGTATAAATTCATAGTTTTAAAGCAAAATTTTGTTTTTTTTTATTTATCAATAAGTTATTACAATAAAAAAGCCACTTAATTTCTTAAAAAAATATATATTATATTATTTTTTAAAATTATTTCAACTTTATCCAGGTCTTGGCGTAGGCATAGTATGCGTGTCTCTCGGGCTCCTGATCCACTACGAAACGCAATCCACCATATTGCCGCAAGTTGGCTTCATGCTCTACATCATGTTTATTACCGCCGGCTACTACACTCTACCGCCGCTGATTATGTACGAATTATATCCTTTACAAGTAAGTTTTAAGTATTTTGAAGTATTCATTTTCTCTTTTTATGCCTTTTGATATTTATTTTCAATGTAATACATTGGTCAGTCGTGACTCAGCGGCACAATGTGTGATTGTAAACGTGACTGTTTGTGGGTTCGATCCCCACTCGAGGAAATGAAATATTTAATATTTTTTTTTTGCTGCGGTATCGAGGCAAAGCGCTGCATTAAGTTCTGGAGGCATTGAAGAAGCAATGCCTCCAGAACCCGGGTAATAATGGAGAACAGAGAGTCATAACACTAGGTTCCCTCTGTCTACCTTGATGTGTGCGAGAAACAGCGTGAAGCTGATTTTCTTTTTAATTTGTAATACTTTCATTTACCCCAATATGCTACGCACAATTGTAAAAGTTGTTTGTTGTTCTGTATATATATTTTAGGTAAGAGGACTCCTTGGTGGGATATCGCTTATGAATTTGAATTTATTAATTTTCTCAGCAAACAAGTGCTATCCGTATATAAGAGATTTTCTTGGATTTCCGTATACCATTTTAGCGTTTGGAATTTGCTCCTTGCTAGGTAAATATCTATCAGTTTTATTATCAGTATTTTTATTCACATGCATCTCATGCATTATGCTGTGTGGGCAGAAAAATAATTTAGGTTATACCACTTTACACACCTTTTCGATTACTTAAAAGTAGTTTCTTCTTCCTCTGATCGGTTTATTTAAGAGCGATTGTCCGTAAAACCAACTAGCTGCTGCTGCTATTCTGTTGATATCTATATATGTAAATCATATTTATATATATATATAATTTATTTATATATTTATAATACTCGCAGAATATTTTTGAAAATCATTTGAATTTTTTTAACTTATTTAATGAGTGTTAATATATTTTTATTATTTTAATTTTTTAATGAAGTAATCAATAAAAAAAATTGTGTTTAAGAAACAGATTCTTCTTCCAGGTTGTATCTTCTTATATTTCTGCCTGCCAGAAACAAAAGATTTGACTCTACAAGAGATCGAAGAATATTATAATGACAGACGATCAACTTTAATTTCACAACGGAGACTCATGTCAATGCAGTTGTTACATACTGTTACATAGTTAGAAAAGCGCAGTGAGCTCAACCCTTCCTAAGGAAACTGAAAGAAAGTAAATTTTCGTCCACTTGGACGAAACTTACATTTTTCGTAATGGTTAAAGCTATAATATTTCTACATAAATAAAACATAAGTTTTCTTGTATGTGTGTTTTTTTTAATTGCTTACTGATCACAGTTTTTGGTATAGGTAATATTTGTAATTTTAAAATTAATACTATTGATTTACATTTCAATGTTTAAAGAAAAAGATTATTTTGTGCCGGTATGGATGTTTAGCATCTGGATGTTTGAATTTTTTCCAAGATTTGCTTTTTTTTGCCAAACACTACGGTCTCTGTATACCTCTTTGGCCTCGCCCACTGTCATCAACCCGCACATATATACCCTCCTGGGGTCCTCATGCTTATTACGTACGTGTTCTCAATGATCAACCAATGTGTCTCCTTGGTTTTCTTACCACTACCAGTCTCTTTGACTTCATAACTCTTTTTTATAATTCTTTTAACACTCTCCCGGCGTGCTGAAACCACCTGAACATGTTCTTTATTCCCACTAGTAAAACATCTCAAATGTTGTCAGGTGTCTGTTAAAATAGTAATAAAATAATTTATTATTATAATTTCTGGGGCTATTCCCATTGGGTGTCACATAACATATTTCATAAGAGATATGTATATCGCGACGATCATTTAGTACTGAACTCAGGTTTCACAAAGAAAATCTAGATTCATAAACCTCGTATGCCCTAGTTGACTGATTGCTTCATTGCGATTTTATCGTTCATACAAGTTTCATAAAACTCTTTAAGACTTAATTACGCGTGTTATCCTACTTTGCATCATATATTTTAAGATTTTAGTAGTACATACCATTATTGTAATTTTATACGTTTTTTTAAATAATATAGGTTAGGGTAGGCAAACCTTGTGCTAAGACACTACGTACCCCACTGCCAGAGGTTCTTTCAAATAGATAAAAATTCGAAAACTTTGAGTGAGTGGAATATAAAACTTCTTCGTACTGTAGAATATAAGAAAAGTACATACAATAAAAATATTTAACTACATAAACAATGTTAATAATTTAATATGTCATATTAATACAAAAATGAAAAAGCGGCTTACTTATTATAAAGTTTAATCCTCAAGATTCCGAGTCTATGATTCGACTATAAATTGCCGCCATTACTTTTCATAAGAAACCTTATATTTATATCATATCATTATAATATTTAACGAAGAGCTTAGAATTGAGTAGTAACATATTTAAACTTTTCTTTCTTGCCATTTACCGTTGTAATTTAAATTAAAGATTTATTTAATGCATTTAATTGTCTTGTTATAAATAAAAATAATTATTGTGAAGTTTCCAGTGCAACTTTTTGTGTTCTCTATTGTAATTACTGCCATTATTAAGTGCTCCAGATAAGAACTGTCAAGATTTCTATCGCGGGAATGCATCATAAATATGGTGACATCGCCTACTTTTTTTACCACATTAGTTTTCTAGTGCAAGAGAAATTCGTTGATGTTGTTATTATATTATTAAATGCTAAAGTATATTTACAATTATTAAATTTTTTGGCAATTATCAAATTTAATTTAAAGTACCTAAATAAGTGGGCATAACTCCCTGTTTCGCTCGCTAACTTCTGCTCGTTTCAATTAAAAAAAAACTGATACGATAATTTTCTTAAGGGTGGATATTTCTTAGCACTTATGGCAGTGGCTCCTCATATACGAGGCCACCTAACATCCGTCATCTGTCATCTTGTTTGATCGACGAATGACATATATATGTAAATGATTTACAACTCAAACACAATGTTCTTTATTCGATATTAATTATTATAACTTTTTTTAATGCAAATATATATAAATTATTAAAATAAATTATAATATTAAACAACATATTATTTAGAAATATAAAAAATAACATAAATAAATATTTCATAAAATTAATTAAATATACTTATTATTGCATATTAAAAAATATAGTGATGTTGTAACGGAACGCCATAACATGACAGCTTGTAATAGGCGCGAAACCCTCCTACGCGGGCCTTTCAAAAATCGGCGCAAGATCAATCCAACATCCATATTGCGTTCGAACGCGCGCCATTCGCTACCACAGTATAAAGAAATTCGCTAGCGATTTAAAATATATATTTTTATATATATAAAATAGGAAAATCGTGTATAATAAAATATAATTTTATTTGTGATTGTGAATTAAAATGGTTCAGCGAATTAGTGCATTGCTATGGTGTCTCTATATTTTTAGTATTTCGTTGAGTGATAGTGCTATATCGGCTGAAACAGTAAGAATTTTATGTCTATTATATGCTATTTATAAATAAAAGTATGTTAATTTAATATAAATTAAATGAAAATCTTTTAAAATATCTCTAAATTCAGAATTAAGTTATATTATTCGTAAATTTGCATTATGTATAACTAATTCTTAATATGAAATATGTATATACGTCTAAAACTAGTCGCTAAGGAAAAAATTATAATTGATTTTATGTTGGACAACAAAATCAATTCACATAGCTGCTCCAGTTTTTAGACAGCCTTGAAGGCGTGTGACTTGTTACTACTGAACTGTGACTGTATATTTTAATCACATACCTATATGTAATTATGATATAATCTAACTCAGTAACGTCTATAATCTATATACGAGTACAAACATTTAAAAGTTAATTTTATGTTATTATAAGTAATAACTAGTAAAACTAACATAAAAAAAGGTAATGTTAATTTTAGAAAAAGTTAAACGTAAAACGTTACATTTAAAACTTTCGCAATATTAATCTTATACATACACTAAGGTCTCTTAATATTTGCACAATATCATTTGGACATAATAATTTATAGCAGGAGAATGATCTTAATCCTGATATTGCATATAATGTAATACCAAGGTTGTCGAAATGTGCATATATAATATTATCTTATTGTAATTATTTGTATTAATATAAATTTTACAAAACGTTGATTTAATTATAACATTATTATGTTATTTTAATCTACTTTTTTAAGATTTATTATAGTATTTTAAATATAAATAGCACTTATTATGATTATATTTCATTGTTTTAAATTCACATAAAGGTGCTATAGGATGTGTAAATAGTACTCGTACATGTGAATTTACACTATTTCATTATAAGAGGACAGATTTGTAAAACTCTAAAACAATAAACATTAACAATTAAGATTTATTGTACGATATATCTAAGATTCGGAAACCAGAATAATATATTATAAGTAATATATTTTTTTAACTTTACGTCGTATTCGCATACGGCAAAGGAACTACAATACGTTTAATTTTACGGGATATACCAGAGTGAAGAAATGAAAATAATTCATTCACTCAAATTGGAGTCGAACTCACAACTGTTTTACAGCCACTAGTTGGAGGTTGTACCACTGATCGACTACAGCCTAAAATAAAATTTGTAGATTGATGAAATTTGAGATAAAACTATACCTACATTTAAAACGTTACATTGAAAAATAATATTCGAAAAAAGTTGACATTTCGAACGTTACTTGCATTTTACATTTACCATAAATACAAATACAAATACCTATGTAGGATTGTGCTAATCAACAAAGCACGGAATAATATTGAAATAACCACAAAATAGTCAAATTTAGGGTTCATTCACGTTTAAAGTCGTTAGGTTAGGCGAAAATTTTTACAGAAAAAAAAACTGATATTTACAAATATTTTACAAGCCGAAGTTATTGACGTAATGGCTGGTGACTTATTAATACTACTAAGACAGATATTATCAATAGTTCAATAAGTATACTTATAATAAATAATGGCGAGACAAATTGAGGCGTTAAATTCCGCCGCTCAGATCAATAGTGGATGACGAAGTGTTTTGACATGAGGTTCTCTCTGTCTACCCTAAAGTAACCTAATAAAATCAATAGTTATAATAATTGACGTCTCAAATACAAATCCCATTACAGTTTACAGTTTTACATATGACGTAAGCTTTTTCGTTAAATAAATTAAGTTAGAATCATTAAAATATATGGTTATAGTTACTTTTTCCAACGGTAGTAGCAAAGAGCGCTGTATGACAATTAACTAGAGAGAAAATGTGACCAGGGAAAGTAAGTTCCCTAAGTAGTTGAGCTGATTATCCGTTACAACTAGTTACAACGATTTACTTGTTTTATTGTTGATATTAATTTTTAAAACCAACGGACTTACAGAAAATTGGAATTTTGCTAGATTTACTTGTTGGAGGCCGTCGTGGTGTCGGCACAAGGGTGTGACTGTAACGCGATGATTGTGGGTTCGATTCCCACTCGAGAAAGTGAAATATTTATTTACGTTTACATTTCTATTTTTTCGCTCTGTTGTCGAGGCAAAGGGCATGCGTGGCAGAACTCAACGCCGGGTAAATTTATGTATATACATATATACAGCTTCACGTTGTATCCCGCAAGGGAGGCTGAGGGAACCTAGTGTTAGGACACTCCGTTCCCCACTTTAAAATTTATGTATAAATATTTATTTAGATTGTATCATAACTATTACAATAATCATTAAAGTGGTAAACTGTACAGCATGTAACAAGTCAATTAAATAAGTAATAGGCAATTTCACACCGGGAAGATGCTTTAAACGACGAGGTTTGACGCAACGAGTTACGTAAACATTCATTTAAATCTATCGGTGAAAGAGGTTAAAGGAAATGCTGCAATCCATCAGAAAATATATTGCGATGTTGGTTTTCGACTAGTGTTAAGACAGTCTTTTCTCCGCTCTCCATAGATAAAAATTAAATATCGGCAAAAACTTTTTTAGCAAAAATTCGTAGGTGTCTAATGTTGTCTAACTGGACGTTGCCGTATATGGTATACCTACATTTTTTAGAGTAGATTACAAGACTCTTCAAGAAGGCGAAGAGAGGTCTCATTAGTTTTTATATTGCATTAAATTAATTATAATTTAAAATAAATTACTATAATATGTTAGTAAGATAATGCTAACAACTTCATAGTAGTAGCATATTATAGTAATTTTATTGTTTGTTGGGTATTTTTCGTAATAAATATAATATAAAATATACGTGTAATCAAAATATTACGTAAATAGATCAACAGTTATTTTTAATTATTTCCTTTAATGAAATCAATAATTGGATTACATTTTAAAACTAGTTATAAAAATATAAACTTGCGAAAGGTTATACATATACAAAGATCGTAAAAGATATTTCAAATTCGATGTTAAAAGTCGCCTAGTATACAATATACCCATTGTATTTAACGAGGTTCAGAGTTATTTGTTCTCTATTGTGAATATACTCTGCTTTCCAAAGGAGAACGAAGTGTCTTACCCCCTAACATGCTGTGCTGTTGATTTTTTATTTTTTAAATAATCGTCTTTCTCGCTTAATAAATCGTTTTTACATATTCTCAAGATGAAGATTATAAGGAACATAGCGGATTTAAAAGCCTTTAACGTCACAACCTACACATTACCATATACGGAGACACATCTATAAATGAGTTGGCAAGGTTGCGCCCACTTAGTATGACTCAATTGTGACAATTCTGTATATTTACTTGATTGTCCTATAGCTATCGGAGCTTAAACAAATTTAAATATATTTTTAACTTTAAAATTTTACTGATTTCAAATATTTGTCAACTAAAAAGTAAAATTTACCTGAGAATCTTATAATATGGCAAGTGTCCAGATCTACGTGGATATTAGTAAATATCTCAAAAAATACTAAAATTATACGAAATTTGTTGACCAACAAAAATAAACATATATACATAAAAAAGGAATATTTTCGCCAACTATATAAGTATAATATGATATAGATATAAATGAGGTTAAAGTTTTTTATTTATATATACAAATTTCCTTATATACTTAGAAATTTCTGTTAAATTGGTTGCTTGCCTTGCTATATACGGAATACAGTTGGAACTTGGGTAAAAAAGGCTATCTCATAATGTCACAGAAGCATTAACAAAATTAACTAAAAGATCAAATTCCATACAGCTCGTTCCGTTCAATTAGGTACAGCTTACGTAACGATAGTAAATAATATTGTGGCTTAGGAATTATCTTAAGACTGCAACTTGCTTAAGAGTTTACGGTTCATTACTTATATAACAGTCTGTTTGCAATCATTCAATATTTAGGTTAGGACCAGTTTCGCGTTCTATAGACGAACATTCAAATAGAATTCGTTTGAAAGAAGCTTAGTCCTAGTTAAAAGAAGCTAGCTTTTTTCTTAGAATAAATATAGGTACTTATAGCCTTATAATATAGTTCACTTAGCTGAAGGCCATCATTGTTCAGTGAGACGGCTTAAGCTTATATTTAAATGTTAACGCTACATTTGTGGGTTCGATTTACATTTGGGGGAAAGAATTATTTCCATTTGTTGCTCTAGTAAAACAAAATGTGGCGTTGTACCACCACTAAGTACGTATTATCTCAAAATCGTGTGAAAAACAAGGTCATAGTGATTTAACATTAAGTTATCTCTATTTACCTTTCTATATGCGAGGCAAAACGCAAAAGAAATATTTTAAAAAAATTGCTCGAAGGACCTTTGACTTTTGAACTAATTCTTTTTAAGCATATCTAAGTTGTTAATTTATCTAAATTAGTATATTCTTTGGTTTTTAACAATTTAACAGAATTGGTATAATTTTCTCGCAAAGGCCAAATAAAACTATTAAGCTAATTAAGTGATAATGCATCTTTTAAAATAAAAGCAATAAAATCAAGACAATCATTTATAATTAAATACCATTTTATTACAGCATATTTGGAGCTGGTTTATATGAATATTTTATTTTAGTGAACACATAGTAAATAATATAATAATATTTTTTTTACTTATGAAAAAAGTTTCACGCCTTTTCCCGCAAAGCGTTTAGAACGTAGAGTAGGTAGAGTTCTCGAGAACTTAGTGTTAATACACTCCGCTCCCTATTTTCCGAAAGATTGCAAATAATTGAAATATCATCTCGAGTGAGACTCGAACCCTCAAGCATCGTTTTTCGTCTTCATCGTTTTTCATCGGCCTCAGCCTTTAAATTTAATGCATAATTATAATATAAAGTGCCATACATTATAGTTTATTACTTCTTAATGAAGCAGTGTTAAAGTAATTTAGTTTTTGCTTCAAATGCAGCTTTCACCGTCCAATGGATATCAGTATTTGATACATGTTCTACGAACTCATATAATCGGCGAGAGTCGAATCTTTTTGATGTGAAAGTAAATGTAGCGGTTATATGAAAATAAATAACTTTAAATATGTAAACTTTTTAAATGTAAATGTTTAGAAAACAGTTATTTGTTTTCATAGATGTTATGGCGACACTAAAAGCCAAAATGTCAATTTAGTGTCGAATAAATGAATAGTAAAAATAGATGTTTTTATT
This sequence comes from Heliconius numata, assembly GCA_016802625.1. Taxonomy (NCBI): domain Eukaryota; kingdom Metazoa; phylum Arthropoda; class Insecta; order Lepidoptera; family Nymphalidae; genus Heliconius; species Heliconius numata. The sequence goes on from JAEBDU010013194.1 coordinate 2,431,325, forward strand.
TCTATTTAATTTGAATTTACATGGAAAATTAGGAAAAACGTGATTTTTTACTTGTTGTATCTTGCAAAAGGGCAATTTCGTTAAAATATAGGAACAATGGAAACAAAAATATACTTTATATATTTAAAAAGGAAAAGCTTCAAGCTTTTTGATCATAACCGAAATATGGTTGTAATAAATGTTTATTAAAAAATTAAAAGTTATAAAGTTTTCACTAATATTTTTCATTAGAAATGTATAGATATTTTTATAATTAGGTATACAAATATACTAACTGAGTAAATATTTAACGCTATTTGCATTTAATGCTTGAACTTTATTAATTTATTTATCTGTTTACATAGATTCTCTTGACGCTTTAAAATCAAAGAATTTCACATATGTAAAGAATGTGTAATTTCAAAAGTTACTTATTTTTTGTATATTTTTCTCATTTAGCAGTAAACCAGGTTACAAGATAAACAAACAATACACCGTTGCAGTAAACTAATGCTTTCTATGAATACTAAGTTTATGCAAATCTTCACATAACCTTCATTTCCATACATTGTAACTGAACTTACTAATCGCTTTAAGATACAGTTTTTTGTTTTAAATACCGTAATCTATATAAGAGTCTACAATATTAGGTAAGATGTAGATACGTGCTTTGAATTGTTGATTGTTGAAAAATATATCTAGTAGCGTTGAGAAAGGAAACATTCTTTTAGGTTCACGCTAAGAAAATGCACGCATTCTTGTGTATCTCTAGTAAATTTAGTGTAAAGACACTCCGTCCCCCACATTAATTTGAACAATGTCAACATGGCGTGTTGTGTGGTGGAACTCAACGTCAATGTCTTGATCCTAAAGCGAAGATATGAATAAAAATTCATTCCTCTGAATGGGAATCGAACCCACAACCGAATTATGAATCATTCCATAATCTTCCTCAAAAAATATCCAGAACTTAAACATTTATTAGGTACTTTAATATCAATTGCAAATTTAATTGTCCCACACTATTTCTTTTCTTTAATATTTAGACAAACTAAATAAGAAAAACTACAAAAATGGATTCTACCAGAATATGGGTCATGTAATGGTCAAATAGTCATGAATTTTAACAATAAAATTCGTTTCATTGTATTTTGGCTGTGTTTGTGTTCAATCTCCCATATCGAGAGTCAGTCGTGACATAAAAGCCTTGTGCTCTGTGCACATTCGATGATTTATATTAATTTATGCATGAATTTGTAAATAACATTTTTTTTTCGCCCCATTATCATATATCCATATTATCGATTTTAATTTTTATTTTATAATTTAAATTATTTTTTAAAATATGAAGTCCGTTAATTTTATATTTCTAGTTGTTCTAAAAAGGGAGTTATTAGAAAATAATAGTATGTTTAGCCTTTTTATTCATAAGCTAATCTAATCAGGAATTTTATTATTTAGATAGAATCTTCAAAGAGTTTTCCTACATAAAATATAACTAAAAAAAATAATAAAGAATGCACATGTCGCTAAACATACCATTAAGTAACATAAAAAATAAAAAAAAAATACAAACAAATATAACATTCAAATTAGCTCAATGCTTGTAAGACCTTGTTTACAACCTTACGTTCACAACGTGTGAAGAATTGCTAACAAATTCTGTACTAAGAGATCTACAGATGATGTTACATAGAAAGATATATTTATTTTTGAATAATAATTACTGTAATACAGTGGTTTTAGTATTTAAATGTGCCCAGGCAAACGTAGAAAATAAATATAATTCAATCTTTATATATAACACTGAATATTTGGTATATTTTTGTTATTAAAAAGCTTGATATTCACGTCCGTATAAACTATTTAATTGTTAAAAATAAAATTATTATTTTTACTTATAGGAAACAAGATGCAGAAATCCGCCAACTGCACCTCAAAAGATAGAACGAGTAATCTCCCTATGCCAGGAAGAGATAAAACTTTCAATACTAAGAGGTAAATATTTATTGTCATAAATGTGCCTTTTTTATAATATTTTATTAAAAACGGTATGATAAAATGTGAAAGCTTACATTCAAAATAAACAATCAAAATTATAATTTACCACTGGAAAATGCAAAAAATAGTGCAATATCACTACATTTTATACTTCTGTAAGTAAAGGATACAATACGTAATAATATAAAGAGTTCAAACAAGTTTGTTGTTTCGTGTTACCATTATGTGAGTAAAGTTGGTATCAGGTAGCCAAGGTCGAGAGTGAAAGTACTGCACTCGCAATCACACGTGATACGTAGAGCTCTATGGCAACAGGTCGTTATGTATGATTTGGTAGCTCGGAGTATATATAGTAAAGAAATATATAATAAGTACCCACAACATGAAATGGAATATGGAGTGTCTTGGCACTAAGTTTTGTCTACCTTTCGTAATGTAAAAGGGACAAAGCTTGACGCTAACACAGTAGTTGTTGTTGCTCTTTATTCATGGTTTCCCTTCAAAACGCATAAATCTTTTGTCTTTTACTAAAACAATATATAAAATAAAGATGCTTTTCACATAAAAATTGTTAAATGAGTAAAATGGATGGAATTTTTTTATTGCTTTACGGTTTCATATTTTAGTAAATAATCTATGATATTTAAATAGTGAGAACTTCTATCAAGAATATAAGGTTACTTTTGTCAAAATAAATTTAATATATAAATTTTTACAAAATAAAAATAGCTTTCCTATGAGCAGTACTCAAAGTCAACAGTGAAAGTATTGCGGTAATAGCCGTACGTAATGACACTGTAACTAATCTGCAAATGAAGAGGAGATTAGGGTGATGTTATGGAAAGTACATAAACCCATAAAACGTGCATCAAAGGAATGGGAGTTAAATAATAATAAATATGTATTTAAACCGTTCCTAAGAAGATTATGAAGTTATTTTTAAATTGTATTACGCTAAAGCTAATAAATTAAACTTAGTTTTATAGTATTTTTAATTTAAAAACGGCTACAATATTTTTATTATCATAAATATTATTTTGTTGGAAATCCAGCTCAAGTGACTCCTATTACCCTAATCTCCCCCATTTCTACATAAAATAATAGTGTTCAAATTGTCGCATATCTCATACTCCATCTGAAGAAAGTGACAGATTGGCTTTCTCTTATAAAACTTGAACTAGACGACTACTTTTACGCAATTATACATAATTACATATATATCTTACAATAATATAGTAGATAAATAACATTAATTATTTTATCTAACCAAATGATTGAAATATAATTTTGCTTCCCTACGAAAAATCAAATGGGTAATTAAAACGTCAATCATTCCTTATAAATAAATATTAAACAGAATTATAAGATTTAGCAAATTATAGTAAAAAGTTGCAAATAAACTATTGACTATAATCGAAGTCCTTGGGCGTAATGACTAACTTGTGTATGTCAACTCTTCAATAAGCTATTAAGGTTCATGTAAAATCATTATTTTTTTTTCTTTATCTATAGATAATCTATATATAAAGGCTTTATCTATCTATTTATAAAGGGATGAAATAGGGGTTGAAAGTTTGTACGGAATAAAATTTAATAAATATTTCATTCCCACTCGAGGTAATGAAATATTTTATATTTTTCCCAAAATTCTGCGGAAAAGTAGGAACGGAAAGGTCTTAATGGGAACGGAGTGTCTTAATGCGAAAGGATTAGGTTCCCAGATTTACTCTGCATATCCCGCGTGACTCAGATTTGATCATAACATTGTTTTTAATTTCAATTTAATACTTTTAACATTTAAACAATAGAAAATCAATTATGAATTATGTAAGTATACCTGTCCATTTTTAATGAGTATATAAGGAAATGTCATAATACTTATTATTGAGGAACTTGAATACATATTAATACAGTGGACGCTCCTCACCTATGTTTTTATCAATTATTTAATTTACGTTCATCAGAAGAAAAGGTTTTATTACAATTTTTATATTTTGCCGATTTTTGTAAATTTAACTTATCGGGGAAGAAGATATACGAATTTATTTATAATTTATTAATAAATAATCGATGCAAATGGACTCTTGGCCTTTTTTATTTCTAAATTAATATATTCTAGTATTTAGATAAGACCTGTATATATTTAAGACATACTTGTTCAATTAACGGTTAGGTGTCCATAAAATATTTACTTTACATCTTGAACACATCTTTTAATTATTACAAGAAATAATTATTAAACTCGTATGTTCTTAAATAGCAATATTAATGAACATGAAATAATCAAAAGATCTGATATCTTGTCGGAATCACTTAAGTTGATTTTTTGTATGACATTAAAATAAAATGCGTCGATATCAATTTAGATTGTATATAGGCCGTCGTGGCGCAGTGAGACAGCGTGTTACTGCTAACACGATGTTTGCGGGATCGATCCCCACTCGGGGGTTTGATTATATTTAAATTATTCGCATTTCTCTCTCTTCTCTCACACAATGCTCAATGCTTAAAAATTTGCATAATTAAGTGGTGAATTTAGTGTCATATCACTAGGTTCTCTCTACCTACTTTGCTATGCCAGATAAAGCGTGCGCTTCAATTTCAACCTGACAAATTTAATAATATTTTAATTACTTTAAAGTAAATGTAATTAAAATATAATAAGTAATATTATTGATAATTATATTTTTCTTATTTAATATTTAGGATCTTTTACATTTGAAGTCGGTACTACTGGTGGAGTCGTTACAGGTACATAATCTTCGTAACTTCTACGTTCTTTAGAGTATCTCTCTTTACTTAAGAAAATTAAGTTTTATTTTAACAATTTTCTTTTAATATTAATTTTAGTAATTGTTATTATATCATTTTATTTTTCTCTTTGTCCAATCAAAAAAATCCCAGTCCAACACCAAAATTGATCACGAAGCAAAACTTAATAAACGTTAACTACGAGTATTTCATAATATTAATACCGACAATAACACAATTAACTAATGAAATTCCTATCAATAAAAACATATTAAAAGTAATAAAAAAAATAACAATCTAACAATCAAATACAATAAAATTACACGTACATTGTATTTAATAAAAAATAAACAATAATAGTTTAAAGTGGCTGATAATTGATAAGTCATTCGGCTTTTTTTATATTGCTGATGTAAGATTAACATTTAAGATAATTTGATCCGGGAAGACCGACTTAACCTTTTATTCTAGCGTTTAAGCCTTCAGTTGCCGAAGTCGTGCCAAACCGTTTCTTATATTACTCAGTACTGTATAGTACTCATGTTTACTGTAGATATATCTACATATTGGATGATTCATACAACTATTCTAAATGGAATTTATATATAAGTAATATTTTAAATAGGTTTACAGCTTTACATATATGAATATAGGTATTATCAGTATTTTTAATTTGCTTTCTACAATTTTATAATAATTAGATTCTATGTAATGTGATATTTAAATATATTTGTTACGTATTTGCCATTTAGTACTCGAAAAATGTCAAAAAATTTAAACGTATTAATTCCAGTGACCAGTGCAAAGGCCACTCGCCTGCACAGTGCTCTATAAGGCTCGACGCGGTCATCCACTTTGAATAAATAATTTTGAAACTATATAATTAAAGTTGTAATTATAGTTTTTTTTCAAGTTACAGAAAAGTCATGCTCCAGATCTTTATTTTATTCGTGTGTTCAATAATTATGCGAAAATGACGACACCGCTAAGGGCTTACGCAGTGCACGGTTTAATGACCTGTGCGATATCCTCATACATTAAATTATACTTTATTACCGACAATTATGATATAAAATATAAATAATTAAGTGAAATAATATAATTAGTATTGCATATTTGTATATACATATATGTAAAGATGTCAAGGGTTTTTTTTATATTTATTTTATTGTTATACCCTAGTGGTTTTACTTACTACATTTGATTATCTTAGATTCGATTAGATTCGTATCTACTGAGATAAGTTATTTAATGTTTAAAATACAAGGGAAAAATATTTAAATTTATTTATGTAGCCTTTTATGATCTATATTAAAAATAGAGACATTCAATTAAATTTTACACATAATCGCTTCTCTGATTTAAAAAGTTGATACAAATGGTGAAATTTGATTTCGAAATGACAAGATATCTTATACAAGTTAGCAATATTTCCTTTAAGCAGGTTGATATGGAGAATACTGGACTATTGCGAAGTATCAGGTCGTTTTACAAAGACGTCGAGTGAATGCAATTGACCTATATATTATGTTGCATAAACCTTGCATAAGGGACACATGCTTGTTCTACTGTTACTTTGTATATTTGAAATATCTGCTTTATTTTTCTTTATATCTGCAATTATATTGATATTTTATTTTTAATACCGAAGAAAATTCTGAACGATTTTAAATAACTGTAGCTTAAAAAATCTTTGAATAATATTTGTAATAAATATTATCAGTGTTATTATATTATACCTTATATTATACATTAAACGGTAGGGAAGGAAAATGAATATAATTAAAATATAGTTATTGCCGCTAGCGAAGATCGAACCTAAAGCATTGACATTGTTCAATGCACCACGACGGCCTTTTTTGTTATTGAACCGATTTAAAAAGAAAAAAAAATAGTTTCATTATTTCATTTCTTGTTAAAGTTTAATTTACTTTATTTATTTAAAATAAAAACAAAAGGAAGTAATAAATTACTCATCATATATAACACAGACAAGCAGTAACTAAAGTACCAGCGTGTGCAATCCGACGGCCCATATAGCTTTACATAACAAATCCTTGCATAAGGGATATGTGCTCATTCAGCCGTTGCCTATTGCGATTTGCACTTAAGCGTATAGTACTAACTAATAGCTAAGAAACTAAATACGAGTGTATTTAAAAGTATATTATAAATAAGGAAAGGAGGAAATTAAATATTCCTTCGTTCTGATGATGACGTAAAGTAAGTTCCTTCAATCAACACTTATTGCCTCCAGAATTCAAAAGGTTCTTAATGGGAACGAAATGTCTTAACATCAGGTACCTGGTAAGGTTCCCTCTGCCTACCATGTTGAAATTAAAAAGTATATGTTTTTTTTAAAATAAAATATTATACTTGTCATAAGAGTAGAATCTTGATCTAAGAAAAGTTAATTAAAAAACGATTTGTTTCCTATTGTGTACAATATTTGATCTTAGTTATTAAGTACAATTTAAAACAAATTATAATCACGTTATCATATTCATATAATATATAAATAAATGAATGAATTGTTACACATTTCTACGTATTGATTAAAAGATTAAAAATATTTTCTATCATTATTTTATATGGGACATACTCGTACGTAGTCCCCTCATGCATAGAATCGACTTTAAATCGCACCAGCAGTTTCTAAGATTAGCAACTTCAACCGAACAAACTATTTCTCTTTATAATATTTGTATAATACATATTATATAGGGCGGTGAATTTCATATCATAGTATGACCTTGATCATGTTTCTTAAATCTAGCTCGGTTCTTAATATAGATCTTAATGCATAATATTTCAAACCAATATTGAGTAGGTTTGGTTGATTTATATCGTCGTATAAAATATATGTTTTACTTGTTCAAACTGTTTGCGTTTTTTATGGTGAAGAAACACTGCTAAATAGTATTTAATATAAAATTTCAGAGGCTCTAGACGTCATAAAGGAGGAGCACACGATGCCTGCGCAGAGAAGAAGGAACAAGCGGGAAGTCCCGTTCACTCACGACGAAAAGCGGATAGCTGGTGTAAGTTATTAATTTCATCGAAAATAATGCTAAAATTTAAATTAACACTTGAGAAACTAGCGAGGTCAACCATTTCTGTATTTTAAAATAAAATATATGTAAAACTTAAATGTCAATGCGATACGATGAAGTATGGCCGAACTAAAATAACGAAGCGTTTGTATCGTTTTGCTTATCATTTATTATGGCCCCAATAAAATTCTATGACGTGTAAAGATGGGCTCTCTCGTTAGTACGCATCTTTTATATAGGGACGTTAACGGGTCGTAATGCCTTGCAACAGTGTTTCCCAAAGTCCATGTCCACCAGTGATTCATAAAAAATAATGAGTAGAGATTTTTTTAATAAGAAAAAAATCAATTTATTTGTATTGTCTTATCTATGTCATTAAGAACAACTAATATGATTTTAAATAGTTCTGTCATTCGTTATTGTGTTTGAGCATTAACAAAATATAAAATATTTTTTAGAATATAATAATAACATACTTAAGTAATAAAATGTTTTTTTGTTAGATAGATCAAAATCTAGTGAACTTTGAGAACCACTGCCTTCAAAGATTTAGCACAAATAGGATTATTGAAACTTTTATTAAGTACACGATGTAAGTCGGCTTTATGGCTACATTTATAGTCCATTGTAGGTGTTAGTGCGAGTGATTCTTAAAATACAGCATCTACTTGCGACATTTGATTTGTTACGCTTAAGCAAAGAATAAGATATATTTTTGTTTACATATTTGGCGTAAATAACGAATTGAAAACTTAATTAAATTTATAAAAATAAAAAAAAATACATGTTCAAAGTTAGTCAGGAGAATTTAAAGAAAACGTATAAAAATTGTATATAGCGGGATTTAAACCTGCATTTGGTATGTCAATTTCTATAAACACCACCATTTATTAGCAACACAGTACAAATCAACAATATTTTACTTTATATTAGTATATTATGCAAACTTTTATTATGCATACTTTCATCATCTGCATCGCAATTTATGTTGGCATTTCATTCAAATATTATTGTGCCCTATTTATATAGAAGAATATATAATAATTTCACAATTTTCCACAACATTAAATGCATGGTAGTAACCACGCTGAGCATACAATAGGTTATTTTACGCACAACTCAAGCGCAAAGCCGCATTTATAGAAATAAAGTATAACGCACAATTCCCTTATTTTCCAGTGCCTGCTGCAGTGCGTGTACCGGAAAGTGAAAGCGGTAAGTAAAAGTAAATTATTTTGTACTGATAAATATCTCGTTTACTCTAGTTTTAGTGAAATTGGAAATCTATGTCAATATTTTTGTTTTTATTGTGTTTTACTTTCTTATTGCTTGTTGTTTAATTCGCGATGAGTTGATGCTAAATTTTCGTTTGTAAATGATAATGATTATATAGTTTCTTAATGTTATTTCCATCCATCCATCAGCCGTTCAACGTCCACTGCTGGACATAGGCCTCCCCTAATTCTCGCCACTCCGTCCGGTCCTGCGCCCTTTGAATCCAGCGGATTCCCGCTGTCTTTTGTTATTTACTGTTATTTACTAGAGATTATTAGTTTTAGGAAATTACAAATTTAGATTTATCCATTTTTTTACTAAAGCAATTGTAGGTACAGATTTTAGATATAAATTGCTATTGTCTTTCAATTATTGAGATAGAAATTATGTATTCCGAAGTTTTTATATATTTTTTTCATTTTTATGGCTTATTTTCACTAATTCCCATATTCACATATTCCTATATTCCCAAATTGAGGAAGACGAAACACACAGGGACTCTTCGTTAATTGAAAAATATTAAAAATATATGAAAATATTTTTTTACTGATTTAAACACGTGACAAATAAATACAGTGTATAATACTTATGATTTCTTATTTCACTGTACTCAGACAATTCGATATTACTCATTAAAATAAATATATAAATTTTAATAATAATTATCCTCATGAGAGGTAATTTTGGTATTAAATAAAACATATTTCCACTAACCACTTAAAAATCATTAACGCTTTATGGTCCTGTCGCAAGATTGCTCCAATTTGTTCACTATAAAACCGACGGGCTCGTAAAAATTAACAGAAATTCATCTATTTATAACCTTTGAAATATAAAATTCTCTTTACGAATGTATGTAAGTGTAATAATTTTTAACTGTCATAAACTTCGATGTAGCCTGTTATTAGAGCTTTGCTGAAGGCCAAGGCCTTTCATTAATATCGTTCGGTAAGTTCATTTATTCGCAAGGTTCACTTATTTTATTTATATAGTTATACACATATTTACATACTATATACAGTTACTTTATAAATATATTTTGAACTTAGTGTAAATGTATGTTTTTCTATTATTATTTCTTTGGTTTTTAAAAATTAAAATTTTAAACTAAATGCAGGTCAGTCCTATCTGTAATAAGTTCACATCTTAAAATGACCGCATTTTAAGATGTGTATTCTGGGCTTATCAGTAGGTCAAGGTTGTCAACTTGAGATTTAACACCTTTATAGTTTTATAATGAAATTGATTTGACTTTGATTGACTAAAAATTGACTATGAGCCTGGGATTCAAATAACTAAAAAAGAAATAAAGCACATTATCAAAAAAAAATTGAGGAATCGAGTTTTTTTTTAAATTAAGGCTTGTAAAATGACTGAAGTTATAGAATTAAACATGACTCATTTCACAATAAATCCATAAAAGGATGCATTGCGGTTTTTACTTTGAACAATAACTTTTAAGCTGTTGCTCGTAAAAGGAAAACGATTACGAATTTTTAAATTTCTATTTTTGTAATAAAATATAATACGTAATGGGTTAATAAGATATAACTCATATATTACATATAATTAACTGTAATATTCTATTAGGTTCATTTTACGCTAAAACGTCCATATTCAGTTTATTACCAGTGTCTTAACATTTGGTTCCCTTAGCCTATACCTTTATTATTTTGTATTGTATTTACATTAAAACACTGTTGACAGGATAAAGATTTTTATTGTATATTTAAATAATTTATTTTTTATTTATTTATTTATTTGTAATTAATAAATAAATTTTCAAGGTGGACGGTTATGGTTTCCCCACATTGGAAGGTCTGGTAGGACTCTACTCTGACGGAGTGAACGAGAGGGGCTACTTCATGGCAGTTCTAGAAGCTTCCAGGGAATGTCTTATGAGGAATCACGACAAGTTCTCAAGAACTGTGCCTATGGGTATGTCATATGTTTTTTTTCTATTTTCCATCTTGAGAAAAATATACAGAGAACATAAGTTATGACCGAGAAAAGAAAATCATTATAACGGTGCAGCCAATGATAGGTATGTTTTGGGTGCTTTGGACATCTACAAAATTTTTATCCATCACTCAAACTTAGTCTGATTTTCTTTATCTTTGATTATGCAATATTTAGTTAAACATCTTCAGTTCCATGGCTCAGATATAGAAAATATGATGTAGATTGTTGTTATTCGACACAACATATATTTGTTTAAGAGAAAAGTTTAAAACGTAGGAGATTCGATGACTATATAAAAATCAGGTCCCGGCAGGCAGACTAAACCTAAACTGAAAAGACTCCGCATCAGAGTTTCCACGCAATTTTCGAGACATTGCATGTTGATTGGCGTAACTCATCACCGCTACACACTTCCGAAGAGACAAACAAAATTTTTAAATTTATCATTTTCCCAAGTAGAGCTCGAACCCACGACCGGCGCGCTTACAGTCAGACGCTGTCCCCATATATAAATACTATAATAAATTAAATAGAAAATTAAACCAAGTTATTATTTGTAGCGAACGTCAAACGATTAAATAAATAAAATAATTAAATAACTTTTTATTTTTAGACAACGGTCGTAACTGCGACATATCGTTCGACATTTTCGAGTGCATCTCTGACCGCATCGGCGAGTATTGCGGGAATTCTGGACTTTGAACTTAAATACTCATTTTAGTATTCTATTTCATGATTTCTATATCTATTTTATTATTCTATTTTATAATTTCTATTCACATACTATTCTTTATGTATTATAAAATTACTATTACGTGTCTTTTTTATTTACTTATGAATGGAATATGGTGATATTAAATATTTTAATCATTAATATATTATTTATTTATGTATTTTTTTGTTTAATATAATAATTTCTATTTATTTTCTTATATTTCCTAGTTGTTGCTGTTATTTTATTTTAAATTAATTATATTTAGCTTAATATGGTATTTATTTTGATCTAATATAAAATGGGTTTGTTCGAGTTTTTTGTTTTTTATTTCAATATTTATACTTCTTCTTGTTACTACTGTCTCTTTATAGCGGTATTATTTATTTATTATAATATTAATACATATGTTCTTATTGTTGCTAATATTACATATTAAATTATATAATATTCACTTAAAATAGTATTTATTTTTATCTAATATAAAAAAAAACCTTTTGTAAGACTTGTATGATTTTTATTTCAATAAACAGATATATTTCTTCTTATTTATTAAGGCTTGTATACTTAAATAAATATGTGTATATATTATAAGCGTATATCTACGATGTTTCGTTACCACAACATAACATAATTTAATTTAAATATTTTTTTTTGTAATATATAATTTTAGTATATATTTTACATTCGATTTTGTTCGTACCTATTTCGTATACTCTTGATACATTTTCTAAGTATGTTAATGCACTGTAGATTAAGCTTGTATATAGTTATTAAAATTACTAAAATGTGATGCTCATTAACTTTTAATTATAAATATATTAAAACTTTAACTTTTTTGTTAACAAACTCAAAAGTAATTTTACACAAATTTTATAGTTTTTTTTTCAATTTTCTTTTAAAATATATTCCGAATCTCTATTTTAAAGTACTATTTCAATAATCTTTAATATATAGCGATTATCCTATAAAATGTAAGTAATATTGTGCAATTCATGTCTAGTTACCTACTGCAATATTGTATTTTATGTGTTTATTACCTACTAGACAATTAAAAGCTTTATAATGAACTGATAGATTAATTTAGTTCTAAGATTTTAATAAATGTATATATATTCAAAATAAAGGTTGTTTTATTTGTTTTGATACCATTAAAGTATTTAGCAATTTCTTTACCCTGTCCCTCATTACTGAAGATTTTGCCCGCTCTTATAAACCGTTTAATGCAAAAACTAATAATTGCGGCATTAAGAAAAGAAATACACCTAAAAAGTACACTAGGAGAGAAATGAACATTTATTTTAAGCAATTGTAAATATGAAAGGTATAAGAATAATACAAAATAATATGAACCACAAATTACAAACTAAATAATTATAATGTGGTCTGTACCTACATATGACTACAGATTACCAAGTAGTCTATAAATGAATTTGCTATTATAAATCTAATAGGCGTTTGCATTAAAATTTACGTTATATAAAGAAAATAAGAATGTTTCTATTTTACAAAAATGTCTTGTAAGGAAGTTTTTTAAAATTAATATAACAATTTAAAATTAAGAATATATTGTATAAGTAAGTGTTATAAAAAAGAATTTACTCACAAATAATAATAATTTAATACATATATCACTGTCATTCAAACAGTTTTCTTCTTAATATGTTTTATTAGTTGGTTAGAAGTTAAATATATCATAAAGTCTAAGAAACTGATTTCGACCTACTTCTAATGATTATATCATCTTCAAATTTAGCAGTTACCAATCTAAATTTAAGTCATCGTGCTGATCAGGTATTCTATACGAGATTACAGCGAGTGAAACAAACGAGATTAACAAACACGGACGAGCAGGAAGCGAAGCAATAGGTTTATTATTTTTCTGACTGATAATTGTTAGCTCAAATATAGGATGCTTCGGTATATATTTAGTTAATACAATTAGTCACAAAACATATTTATAGGTTTTTCAAGTATAAGTGGCAAAAACCAATCCTAAATACTAATAACTTTTTTTATGATATATTTTTTCAGTTTCTAAAATCATTAATTATAGTATTTAATCCCACGGTAAACTTACATATGCTTTTCTAATTAAATATCGTTTGGGAAAAAACATAAAAGTTAAAAATCCTCCTGATAACATATATTCATAATTATATAATAATTTGATTTCACAATTAATTATTCGTCTTAACTATTGCTTAATTGAATTCACATAAATTCTATACAAAAAACGACAAATCAAAATGGGCACCATTTTGGATTATCGTTGTTGTCGTCCTGAAAAGTTCTCATTTTTGGCTTTAATATTAATGATTTTTTAAATATATAGACACATTTGCATTAATGAATATATTTACACTACATTACTTAAGGGGTTAGGCCACTGTAAATTTTTTGAAAAATCGTTTTTTTTTTTATTGGCTTAAAAAATAGTGTAAACCCTCTAGAATCAGGAAAAAAAGGTCCCGTGCGAAAAAAATGTTTTTTTCCTTAGGAAAATTTTAATGTACAGAAAAAAGAGTGCATTGATCAGGTGCAAAAACGCCATTCGTTTTTTTTCACTCGATTGCGAAACCTGAAAAAAGGAACAAAAGGTCTCGGGGGAAAAGGCAACCTAACTGCCATATTGATTGACGAACTAACCATTTATTACGGCTTGGCAATCCGTCGAAATCCCGATTCCATCGAAAATATGAAAAATGAGATCTGGGCAACCCTTTTTCACAAAATGTCAACGGATGAAAAGCCTCAGCATGAAAAATGTTCAGAGAATTGGTGCAGTTGGAAGAAGTTGCATCGAAGCCGACGCCAAACGCATTACGCACGCGGAGACATCTCTGAGCGACGCGGCAAAAAGTGCGCGCGCGCTCCAAAAATCCACCAGGAAAGACGAAGAAGACGAAAATTTGGCCATCGAAGGACAAATGTATGGTGCTGGGATTGCAGACTAACGGTAAAAAATTTTTTTACCTTATTTTTTTTATTTTTTCCAATAGAAAACTATTCGTAAAACTTTAAACGCGTTTTTCTCGAAACACGGTTTTTCGAAATGGCACGCAGCATCACTCGAACAATTTTCATTTTTTTTACTTGAAATTTTGACCAGATATGAACATTAACATTCTCTAGTGAATGTCGATCGGGATTTTCAATAACTTTATTTATTGATTTTTTATTAACAAAAAACTAGCCGTTTTTTTCGTCAAAAATCAATTTTTTTTTTCAAACGCACGCCAAATCCACAAAAATTGATATTTTTTAAAACCCGATCGACATTCACTAGCTATAACCCTCTAGATTCATGGTTTTTTTTTTTTTGTTCTAGATTCAAAAGTGCACCAGTAGTGCTGCGTGCTGCGGACCCCTGCTTGCAAAACATGCCCCGGGAAGATAGCTGTGGAACCGCCATTTTGTTTTTTTTTCGCTGTAAAAAAAATTGATAATAAAGTTTAATGTATGCCCGATAACGCCCTTAAAAGTTTTTTTTCAATTACCTTCAATTTTAGAAGCAAAAAATTCGTGAAAAAACCTTTTTTTTTGGACCGTTACAGTGGCCTAACCCCTTAAAAAAAGTACAATAATATTCCTTTTTAGAAACCACACAAAAATTAGATTGCAGCGAGATTTGAACTGAGCTTAAATAACTCCTTGAAAAAATTAAAAACAACAACGAGTAGTTTGAATACGGAAATGTTTTCAATGTTTTTGATTCGTATGGAACAGTATGGAACCTCCAAACGACAAAATACATTTAATTAGGCAATAAAAATACTAACGAGACTATAAAGTGATATCAGAAGCATTTAATTAATCAAAACCAAGAAACGAGCAACAAAGAAGTACTGTTTCGCGGCGGAATAAAATTTTCATAATCAGCCCGCTTCCTCATAAAGCACAGCAAATACAAAGCGCGAACAAAATTGACGATCGTTATCAACAATGATGTCTGTCCGTCGGTCCCACGACCTCCCAATTCGTTTGTATATACCTACTAAATTCAATTGTAATGTAGATAACGTGAACTTACCATTAATTACAGGTTTTTCTAACAAGACATTTTGATAGCAAATCCGGGATTTTTAATTTTTATGTTAGTTTTTTACAAAACTTTTGTTATAAAATTCTCATAGTATATAATGGTTCGGTGGATAGATAACATTATAATGTTGCAAGAATGCTTGTCCAAGTTGTTTAGCGTGGAAATAGAACGATATGCCTGAACCTATACGTTTTAATAGTTTGATAGGAGCAATATAGGATGTTCCTTCAAGATTGAAAAAACAAATATCCTTAAAAATAAATAAATACAAAATAATTGAAAAAATATGATTCTTTCATATTTTCCACTATGTTTATTTTAAAAAAACTAAACTATGTATTTAAATAGTGAAATTAATTTTGATTATTAGGATGACATTTATAATACAATGAAAAGTAGACTTACAAGCAAAACACCAATATTTTTTATTACTACCAAATACATAATTTTGATTTTAAACTTTAATGCCAATAAATATAATACTTTACGTATGTATATCTAAATAGTTATTGTACCCAAATCGTACAATTAGTATAAGTACACCGATAGGCAATTAAAAGCAATATATCTCGACTCGTATAGGTACAAGAACTGTTCAATAACCGTCCGCAAGAGCATCCACCGTGAAGATCTGATGACCTTCGCCGCTCCATTGTGAGCCCTCCGACCTCCGCCCTCCTCCCTCCTCCCTACATCACTTACTAATAAGATACATGTACATATTTGTACATCCATTTTTACAAGACTTATAAATTTTATTTGTTATACTTAACTGGTTACATATTACTATATGTAACCCATTTCAAAGAAAGAAAAGGCAAAAGAAAACTGTGTCTTTTTTTTGTGAGGGAAAATAACGTCACATTATTTTAAAATAGATTGAGTAATTTATAGATTAGATTAGATTTAATTTTAAGATTTAATACCCTACTTTATATATACATACTAGATACCCTTTTAAGCATGTAGGTAGGTACTTATAGCAATTTCATAACTCAAAACAAGAGAAGTGCAATAAAAATTTAAATTCTTATTATCTAAATTTATTTTAATTAATAAAAAAATAATAATACACACTAAAAGCTTCCAAATAAAAAATAACCATATAGTACCTCTTCCAAAGCGCGATTGTCTTTGAAAGGCGTATCGGCGTATCTTCTAGCAGTTAATATATCGTTACAACACAATAGCCAGATGGAAGGACGTATGCAAATGAACCAACATAACTTGAACTTTGGATATATGAATATTATTCTATTTAGTTCGGCATCAGGGGTCAAGTTAGTTAGGTGTTACAACTGAGCGAGTACAATTCGGCAGTTTTAATCCGCGATGATCGCACCGGAACGGGCATCGGTCTTTCTGTTCCCATTGTTTAACTTTTTTATGTATTTCATCTCATTTAATTTTAATTATCTGTTAATAAATTTAAAAAATATATATTCTTATTTATTTGTTTCTACAAATGTTCTAGGTTAGGTTAAATAATCTAGAAATGTAATTGAAAATTCAGTTTGTCATGTTATTATATTTCGTCTGTAATTATTGCAATATACTTTTTTATGTTTATCATAGAAAAGAAAATAAAATGTGGCGTTAATTTAAACTTGTCAACATGTATACTTATCTTACTCTACAATCAGCCTCACATCCCGCATACAGCAGGGTAGGCAGCGGGAACCTAGTGTTAAGACACTCTGTTCTCCACTTTCCGCCGAATTCTGCAGACATTGCGTATTGAGTGGCGGAACTAAACTCTACAAAATATGCTAAAATATAAAAAAATCATGAAATATATATGTATGTATTTTCATTATTCATCAATTAAACATTTAAATGGCATAATTAAACAATATAATAAAAAATCTCATACCATAATGGAAACGTACTACAGTAGATCTCATCACAATTAGACATTTATAGCGGCGTTGTGAAACATCCCCGAGGCACGAGGAAGCAGAACAAACGGCGGACGCGGATATTAGTGTATTCACTAGTATCAGCAAGTAGCATTTGTGTGACGTCACATATTATTTAATTATTTTATATGATTATATATTTGAATTAATTGAATTTCAGCTATGTGCAAAAAATATCGAAATAATATATATATTAAAAATCTCCGTTAAATTCAAGAAGAGTGGTTTATGTTTTCTTACTTCACAATGTATCCCACATAGCTTAGTGGCAGAGGAAATCTGGGAACCTAATCTTATGACAATTCGTTCCCATTAAGACACTTTCGTTCTTCGTTATTCGCTGAATTCTCCAGGCACGTTGAGTTGCAGAACTCGACGCCAGTCTTTGCTTTGTTACCAGATCAAGTAAATGAAATAATTAAATATTTTAATCCTCCAATTGGGAATCGAAACCACAATCGACACGTTTATAGCTGCACACTGGTGCCGCTGCGTCACTACGCTGTATTTTGGAATAATCGCAAAAATTTGAGCTTAGCTATATAACTGTATCTATCTTACTTATATGCTTTCATACGCTCTTACCGAGCTTTGACTTTTAAACTTATACGATAACTAGCGGACCGCTCGCGGTTACACCCGCGTGAACTATGCTATTATGTGTCCTACGTCCTATAAGTGACGTCCATGCAAAATTTGAGACTCCTAGCATTTGTAGTAACGAAGTTTCATACAAACTTTCGACCCCAAAAACAACCCCTTAGAAGTCGAATATTGCAAATTCCCGTCTTAGCGATCACCCACGTCTTATAAGTAACTCCTATGCAAAATTTGAGATTCCTAACACTTGTAGTTTCTGAGATTTCGTGATGAGTGAGTGACCTTTCGATTTTATATATATATAGATTATGACTTATGTATGTTGTTAGTATCTTTATAGCTTTATGGCTATATTTTTATGAAGCTACAGTGCTTAAAGAATATAGAGAGTGATCGTTTGACTGCAATAACTTTATAATCGCACACCTAGTATTATAAAAATTTGTACGTAATACGTGAAGCAAAACATTTATATCATTTTTATGAAAATTTTGTAGAAAGAGGAGTAATTAATTTGGCACAGTTATAGTTTATATAGGAAAGGAGTGCAGGATGTTAATACATTTTAAAAAGATGTTTAAAAATACATAAAATTAATAAAATAAACATAACACACACTACTAGGGCTATGTTTATGCTATGCTATGTTTATTTCATAGCATTATACATACACTTTGGGTTAAATGACATACACGTTGCTATGACAACGCTTACTTATTGTATGCGACGAATGGTTCTTTAGTATTTCTTAATTGCTAAAAAATATATATTTTTAGCTACTCGTATTTTCTACACTTACTTAACTAGGCAATATGGGAGACTGAATAACCTATAGTCTATAATACTATAGTATTATAATTAATTGACATATCAGACTAATAATTTTTTTTTCATTTTTTTGCATTCGAAACGCGTTTAAGTCTTTTATATGACTGATGTGGCGTGGTGTAGGGACACAAGCATGCGACTGTAAATGGTAGTGAGTTCGATTCCCGCACAGTGGAATGAAATATTTAATCTTTTCATTTCCTCGCTCTAATAACGAGATAAGGGCGGCGTTGAGTTCCTCCACTTAACGCAACGCAATTCCTCCGGAATTCGGAAGTCTGAATGGGAACGGAGTATCAAAAAGTATTTATTAATACCAAAATATAATATAATATCATATAAAATGTGTAAATATTACGAAAATTTAAAATTTTATTATATTCTTGAAAATAGTATTTTTTTATATATTATTTAATTAAGTCTCACACATGTCATTATCTAAATATATTTTTTTAATTGCTAAAATATCATTTTCATAGAAATATACAATTTTACATATTTATAAGTTCGCAATTTGTTCCTGGTACTCGTAGAGCTGAGGATGTGACGGCCCTCGTCTGCTGCCGCTGCATCTCTGTGTCGTTGTGCTTACTTCCAGTAGCAGCTATAATATAAAATATTGTAGCTACAATACATAGCTATGCAAAACAATTTCGATTTAAGTAGACAAATTTTCATAATTGGCTACTCAATTTTTTTCTCGTTACGAAAGATACAAACAATACACATAATTATACACACGTACACACACCTTAGATAATAAAATATGAATAAGCGTACACAACTGCTGGATTAATTTTCGCAACATTATTTAAGTTTACACTGGTGACCCGTAAGTTCACTTGCCTTGTCTTTTTCCATTAAAAAAACAAAAAACTGCTAAACTAAAAAATCTCCCACATGTGGACAACATGCCCATCATTAATAACAATGATATCCGGTCGTTTTCGCGCGGTATAACCACTTCAAACGCTCATTTTAAGCGCCATATATAAGGCATCATTGTTTTTTATTTCCATAGTCTCAAACGTGGTCTGGTGAAGTGGTGATAACGTGCCAACATGTCGTGGTTATACTGTATATATTTTATGTGTGTGTGCTGTTCTGTGGTCAGGACCCAGGTTATACCTGGGAAGTCGAGAGCTGCTGATGGTGAATATAACAGCGTTAATACAGATGGATCTTTCGATTTTGGGTAATTATTGCTATTATTGATTTAATATAATATCTGTGTCTAGATTATTACAAATTTCAAATTTGTAATAATGTTGTACTCAATAAATTTATATTTTCTAATTTGAAATTCGTTACCTTTTATTTAGAATTTGATAATTTGTTGTCAATCAATCAATATAAAGGGTTTAAGGGTTGTTTGTAAACATTGTTTATGAGCATTTTTCAGTAAAGGATAATTTATTATTTTAAAATCAAATTATATATATAAGTTGTCAAAATATTCTTATAAAAAAACTATACTGGATAAACTAAAGGTACACCGTTATATTCAATAAGTAGTTAATATAAAAATATGTAAATTCGTATCTCATTCCCCAGTTAGCGGGGTAATTACATTAAACACACATTTACGATACTTATCACCACGTTACGTCGTAATTAGCGAATACTTCCATTGTAATATGAATACACATATATTAGGAAAAACCATAATTACATGTTGAAAAGGAAAAACAATGAAATTTTATGCAAAATTTTACAAATATTTAACTACAACTACAAATATTTATTTTAAAAATTATATTATAGTTAGAGCCCTTACACATTGTTAATGTACCTATTGTTCCTTAAAGGAATTAATGGTGTCTACTCATGAAACAATGTATTTTATATACTATTTATATTATTAATATAGTAATGCTACAAAATGTCTAAAATTCATTAACAAAATATATACTGGCGCAGCAAGACATTGTTTAACGGTAGATGCAATGGTTGTGAGTTCGATCCACATTCCAAGATATATTTTTTTGCTCTGGCAAGACAGACAATGACGTAAAGCGAAAAAATTTTTACTCACGGAAAAAATATATTACTATAAATTTTTATATTATATTAATACTTTGAACTTCCAACGATTCCCATATAATTAAGCTTAACCTTTCAACAAGTTTTTACTATACAAGTAGAATTAAAATTTGTAGTTATTATATGCAATATATAACGTTATAATAATATTATGATTTCTTGTTAGATATGCAAACAAAGACAGAGGCGGCAGTTATCACTTAGCGCACGGTAACCCCAACGGCGTGGTGGGAGGACGCTTCGGCGCGAGGGAAGCTGGTACTGATGAAGTGAAGGAGACTATTTACACTGCTGGACCTAGGGGGTGAGTAGAAGATATGTATATTTAATAAGTAAAGACTATTGTCATATGGATGGTAGGAAATTGATTCATTTTGATCATTTTTTGTAGTGTTGAAGTCAAGAAGAATAAGGTTTCAAATATTAAAGAAATTAGTAATGTTTTATTCTAGATGTTGTCTTAATACAAATAAAAAGATAGCCATTTTCTATTAAATAATATTTTAGACCCTACAGAAAGACAACTACGACAATTACTACTAATGCATAAAAAAATCTAATAATAAGTAATTATGGTAATTTAATATAACCATATTTTATAGATTCCGTGCAAAAGGTCCAAATGTGCACCGTAAAATAGATTTAGATCAACGACCACGAGGTAACATAGGTAATAAAGACGACCCCTACTTCGACCCCAACGAAGACCCCAGTTACTCATTCAAACAAGATACTAGGACTTATTCTAAAAACGAAAACGCTGATAGTAGAGGCGATGTAACTGGTAAGTAATATTTGTGTAAATATATAGAATATATATGTAAAATTCAAACATATTTTAATTTTGGGTAAAGAACTGGGATTATTGGGATTTACATAGAATAACTGGAATTTGATACAATAGATACATAGCAACTAGAGTAAATCTTAAGACAGGAAAAGTAATTAAAATAATAAGCCATGGCGGAGTTGTTGACAAATATCCGGTTGCATTTTTATACATTTTCTATTTTCTTTTCCAAGTATGGTTTAACACTTAAAGAATGTCAAAAATATCCTTTACAATTTTCCTTGGTTTTTGTAATTATTAAAACTTTTGACAATCTATCTAATAGGACATTACACATTCGTGGACGATGTCGGAGAGCGACACGATGTATCCTACATTGCTGGTAGGGATACTGGGTTCCACGTATCGTCAGCCAATCCTGATGCCCCAAATCTCATTGGAACTCCCTTCCATCGCGCATCACTTGTTAGGGGTGAGAGTAAATCGAGGGGAAAAACTGCTGTACAACGGGGACTTGACGGTTCATACAGGTATAAGAAGTTGACTACGTAATTTTCAAAATAAATTAGATCACTTTGACCTAGAACACTATTTGGAGAACGATGATCGTTACGTATTTAAATTTGCCTATTTGTACAATTATTATACAATTTACATTTTCATAGATTTATTTCTGCGGGCCCTGATCAGCGTAGAACAGAAAGTAGCGACTCGCACGGTAATGTTAGAGGATCGTACACGTTTCTAGATGATAAAGGCGTGCAAAGGTAAAAGCTATTTTATATCATTCATCATCTCAATAATATGAAAAATATGAAACATTTCGTATTTGAATATTATACGAGTATGCATTAAAGTTAGTACTACGTATTCAAAACAAATTATTTAGCTGTTTATTTTTTTCAACAGAACTGTTCACTACATAGCTGGACCAGGGATAGGGTACCGTATTGTGAAGAACAGCAATGATCCATTCATACCGCCGTACTTTCCCACTCTGCCCAGTCCTTACGATCCTGCGTTTAACGCGGCAGGAAGTGCAGGACCTCCTGTCTACACATCTAATGATG
Organism: Heliconius numata; assembly: GCA_016802625.1. Taxonomy (NCBI): domain Eukaryota; kingdom Metazoa; phylum Arthropoda; class Insecta; order Lepidoptera; family Nymphalidae; genus Heliconius; species Heliconius numata. The sequence continues at coordinate 2,454,353 of JAEBDU010013194.1, forward strand.
AAAGCAGTGACGATGTGTTTAAAGGTTAGTTTTTAAGTTCCATTTTGAGTCCCATCTTTATACTTTTTCAGATATCGTAAAAGATATCATTAAAAAAATATTTAATATAAAAAATAAACATCTTACTTCTAGGACCAGATGGAACAGCAGCTTCAGGCCATGTAAAACCACCTCCTTTCCCCACTTCTGACATAGATAGACCTAGTAAACCTTTAACACCAGTTATCAGTCACTCGGAAGAAGAATCGGACGGGGAAAGTGATGGTGGGTACGGGCCAGGACCGACGTTTGTCCAAGAGCCTCCGAGTCAGTCCCTCCCGGAATCGGGGTACGTGGACGAGGAGGCGTCAAGCTTCTCCGGCCCCAAGCCCACTCAAGGACCAGGTGATGCATAGCACGGATGATGGCAAGTGATTGACGTTAGTGATCTTGTTCATCCGAAATCATTTCTCATCAACTTATGCTCGGAATCGACTGAGGATTGCTTATTGCTTAACCTACGCTCTCTCATTTCATAGGGAGAGTGATCGGTTTCCGTATTTAATGTGCCATTTTATTAACAAGATCACAATTATCAATCGAGTTGCACAGGACGCACTTTGGAATTATTTATATAAGGAACGCTTGATCGCAATAAATATTAAAGACACAAACTGGTTTTTATTACACCACACCTGTCGGCACCTCGCACCCTCGCGCCCGCACACAACTCAGTAATGGTTCACTTGCAGGCAGACCGTGGCGCCCCAGCAAACCTTACGCGCCGTCGAAGAAACCCTACGTCCCCTTAAAACCCACACAAGAGACTATCGTAACCGACGATTTCGATGACGACGCTGATAAAAGTAAACCCGAATACGCGATAGGATTTAATATTCACCATTCGAAACCTGGTACCACCATTATTAGAAATATAGGCGAAGACTACTTTGGTATTCCACCCGGTGTGTCGGTTAGGGCTCACGTGCAAAGTATCGATTTATACCCTTTCGGTTCCAAACCAATATCTCCCTCTGAAGCCTTGGAAAATGATAAAACATAATTCAAAACTAAGTTACACTTAGAATATTCAATTGAGCAAATCAGCAAATGTATTGGACATCTAAATTATTCAATGAATAAAGACTTAACAATGGAACGGGAGTTTAATTTGAGGATCCACAGTAAATGAAAAACGTAATTTTTTTACAAATTTATTCGAACACGACTGTAAATTTAACAAAATGCAAAATAGTAACTATTGCGAGGAGACTGGCTGACGTTTCTCTCCGCGCTCCCGAATGTCACTCCACCAATAACGATTTATAACATATGGTTCAAATACAAATATAATTCCCAATAGTATTAACAATGAAAATAAATAATTTCAATCAAGTAAAAACATAAATTAAGAAAAAATATATATTGATAGGTATTCGTGTAGGGCTGTCAGGAATTATATTCATAAAGACGAGACTTATATCGAAAGGTGTAACAAAGTTAACAAGAAATGCATAAATTGGAAGGTTAGTTTGGCAATTTTCATTAGTGAAACGACAGGAAAGTTAATTTACGTGGTTAAATAATTAATTCTATATAAATGTATGTATGTATATTATTAAATATCTAACTATACGCGAGATTTAAGTGTTTAGAATAAATAGGTAAGAAGCCTGAAATAAAATATTAATGGAAAAGTTAACGGTATAAAACATTTTTTTAATAAATATTACAACTAATAGTGAATGATAGACAGATAGTAAATAGAGTATCAAATAATATTACATAACGACAGTTCTTTCAAATACAAACACCAACTAACACAGTTCTCTCAAAAATATACTCAACATCCAAAATAACTTACAAAAACTCTTTAATTCATACTACAGTAAATAATTTGAACAGAAGCTTTGCTCCGACTTACCAACTAAGTATATAAAAATTTTATTTCACTAGAGAAAACGTTGGAGACCCTAAAAGGCGAAATAGCAAATCACAAGAAAAAGCTTAGTGGCGATTGTTTTGCAATGGATAAGTGTTTTGAATATCTCAAAAGTTTTTACTTGAAAACTTTTATTATTGACGTTCCCCTTTTTAGTATGGTCCGTATTTTACATTCTCTTCTTCGAAGCGATAAATTACTGAATAACTTGTTGATAATTGGAATCTTTTTGAATATATGTACATATGATCATATTATCTTCTTGTTTATGCACATAAATAATGATAACAATTCCTTCGTGTGTTCTCCATACAAGGTGACATTGGCGAAGTGATATGTGCTCAACTGGCACGGTCGGAACGCCATAATAAAAGAACCATACCATACCAAACCATAAATAATGATATATTTTTTTTACATATCTATATACAAATACATAAATAGATATTTCGTGATTAAAATGTAATAATAATCAAAAAACATGCTTTATTGACAACAAGAAATATTTTAATTGCAAAACACTCGTCACTGTGAAACAGTGTGCGTGCTTATAGCTATAAAGAATATATACATAGTATATTAGACCGTAAGTTCAAGGCCAGAAAACTTCATTTAGAGTGACAGTTATTATATAACAATATTTTATAAGAATCTTTATCTAGGTTACATTTTACTTAGATTATTTATAATATAATGTGTAAGTGGAGAAATTGGACAGATATGAAAAATACAGAGCTAAATATATCAAAATAAGTAAAATAAATATTAGAAATGTATAACAGTCATGTATAAAGTAAATTATTTATATTATCAGTATTGCCAGCATAAAAAATATACAGTGTACATTCCATATAACGGCATGCAATATACCGATAAACTTCCTAAAGTAGTAAAATCACTTATTTTTGATACTACGTTAATCTCAGAAATTATTAAGAAATTGTCTTTTGGATTGTATTTAGAGGACTTCAAAACACCTCATACTTGATTGATTATAATGATATTAGGTATAATTTTTTAAATTCGTTTTAAGAACCCCTCTATGACGCTACCAAATCCGCAATCCCTTCGACGTTATGTAGATTTCACACTGTATTTACAAAAGATAGTGCATTTCACTTAAACTGTAAAAATATCAAGACCTAGGATAGATAATATCAAAAAATATTTCACTAAATTAGTAAATAAACGAAGAATAAATAGATTTAATGCCATTTTGTATATAATTAATAAAACTATTACTGCATTTCGTTTTCTTTAAACTATTTTGATGCAATAAGTAATAAATAAAATAATGAAAGATGACTTGAGTTTTTTTTATTTAAGATTACATTTTTATTTTGAAATGGCTTTTCACATTTATTTCACAGCCTTCATTATACCTACGGCTCGTTTAAGACATTATTACTAAATTCGCAGTACATTTTAAGCATATATACGTATTAACGATTCAAGCAATAGATTTAATTAGTACAATTTATATAGTTTTTTTTATTTAGAAAAACCGCCAATTATTATTAAGACGTCATTTTAATTTTTATTTTTTAATATTTTAATTTTAATTAGATAGAATGTTGGTCAAATACTTTTTTCAGGTTAGTTAGTAATAAGAACATGTTAGTTATAAAAAATATACATAGTAAAAGAGATAATAATTCATTTTATTAAATCAATTCGGGATAATAAAATACAATCTAAACAAATTAAAGCAATAATAAAATAAAATTCGAGAATATTCAACGTATTGTGCATTGATCTAAATTAAATAAAAAATATTATCATTAATTAATATAAAAAAAATATCCTTTATGGTACTAATGACAGGCAAGCCAAAAAAGGAAAACATTTGCTAATTTCAAGACTAGATTTACTACTAGGAATAAATATAAATTACCACTAACAATATACTTATGTCTCACAATGAAATTAAAAATAACAATTAAAATTTACTAAATGTAATAAAATATTTATTATTTAAATTAAAAAATTAAGTTATTTATTAAAATTAAATGAGATATATTTATATTGCAAATGGATAGTCTTAAATTCTTATACTAGCATGTTAATTTCATATTGGCACAGATGTACGTAGTTATTATTTCCGTTAGTCAATACTAAATTATATCTTATAATGTATAGGAAACCATTCTGAGCATGTGAAAGTGTGAAACACTAACAAAATTATATATTTATCTAAATAAATTAAACCAAACACCAAATACCTCTTATTTATAAGCAAATAATAGCAATATTACTATTGTCCAAGACAAAATCGAATTTGCTATCTCTTTGATAAATTACCCGTAGAAACTCTATCATTTTTGCATCACAATAGTTATGAGAACAATACTGCTAATTTAATATTGCTAAAATAGGCTTATAAACAAGTAAAAACAAATTACTATTAATCAAATAATTTATGATAAAATTTACTATTACTTTAAGTATAAAATAATTTTCCTAAAATTTTATAACGCCATCTCTTTCAGATGTACAAGACAGAAAAAGAAAGCAATCGCTTTGACATTTTTGGGCCAAAACATTTCGTTATACACACACACGAAAAATGTGTTATATATAATAATAAAAAAACAAATTAATATTCAAATTAGAAGAAAACTAATCAAATATCAACAATATTTGAAGCCGAATAAACCGTTATCAGTTATCATTGTTTAGCTTCATTTGACTTCTCAAAGCCTCAACGCTATGAAACATCGTTCTATATATTAATTATAAAGAATTACATTCTCTCGTCAACATTAATTTAACATGCTTTATCTAGGTTTTGTGCAATTCGATGTTATATAGTCTAGTCTATGATACTGGCTATCACGGAACCATTTCAAAATGTAATTGTATATAAAAAAACATATTATATAATTGTGCAATTTTATGTGCGTTTGTTTAAAATACATAATACAATTAATTTAATAAATTCATCATAAAACTACTACAAAAAATAACAGTAGCTGAATAAATAATTAAATATTTATTACAAATAACAGCACATTATGGTGGCTAAAATATTTAATGTAATCTGTGGCCTAGGAAAACAACTAACTATTATTAATCTGTGCTAAGTTCCGTGACGCGTCATATGATTATTACAAATCAACGTCAAAACAAACAAAACTCTGTCAAAATATAATTAACAAGCCATTGTATATCTATGGTAACAGTTAAAAATTATAATACTACGTTATTTTCATCTTTTTAGTGGTCTCTTCTAACATGTCCTTTATTTTGGTCAACGGTGAGCGTTTGATGTCGTCGATCTTATTGATGTTTGGTGGTAAATGTATATGTAGAGGGTCGCGGAGACGTGCCAAGTCTTTTTGTAATTTGTCTACCTGTAAATAAGAGAAATGAGTATCAATTAGTTTTGTATCAATAATGATGTTCGAATTAATAATAAGTAAAAAATAACGACGCTCTATTAAAGTAAATGAGGTTTTCTTATAAAAAAATAATTTACTTTTTTATTGTACTTAAAAATTTAAAAATTTTGTACAGGTAATATATATATAGACATATACATATTATGTATACAAAAATAATAAAAATAAAGATTAAAAGTATATTTTCTAACATTTCTCATTACATTATATTTGTGTATTTTAATTGTATTATAAAACAATTTACATCTATAATTAAAAAATAACCGGCCCGAAAAGACATAAATTTATATCGTCCACTAAACAAAGCGAGTATTGAAGAGTATTTAATAATTACCTCATCTTTTAGTTGATTGTACTGTGTGATATCCAGTCCGATCTTTTTCGCCTTCTTGTGTAAAGTAATTAAATGCTGTCTATCCTTCACATCTGGGAGTATATATTCCTAGAAATAAATAAAAAATTCAATAATAAGACGAAATAGACGCCCAAATTAAAATGTTTCTTAATTTCTTGAAAATACATCAGGTATTAATTCCGATATTATATTGTCAATTCTAACAGAACTATATAGTATAAGTACATATATGATAGCTTATATAATCATTTTTGATTTCAACAATAATTATTATGTTTAAGATTTAGATTTTTTGTAGAAGTTTAGAGTACATACCCAATAGTCATAGGGAAATTACATACTAGAAAAGAAAAATAAAATCTTACGAAAAAAAAATGAAATAAATCAAAAAATCGAAATATGATAGTAAATACTATAATATATTCATTCGTCAGTTTCTTTTCATAATAGACAAAAAAATATATATTCAAAGTATCAAAAACTTATAAAACAAATAACTTTAATATCATTATTACCTGTTTAGTAAGCACAAAGTAGGCATACGCAGCCATGGCAGTACCGTAAGTGACGAAGTACGTGACGGGCTCCATGATGTCCCAGGAGTACTCCCACCAGGTCAACCTGGCGAGCACCCCGAACTGTACGCCCATTAAGCCTAGCCCGATCCAAGTCAGTGCGGACGTACGACGAGTGGTTTCTACTTCGAGGCTCATACGTTTCTGTAAAAAGAAATTGTTTTTATAGTTTGAAAAACAAACGTGTAAAGGAATAATAGTTGTGGGTTTGATATTCACCTAAAAAAATCCACAGCAAGGTAGACAAAGCTGCATTAAGATTAAGGAAAAGTGGAGAAAGAAAAGTTGAAGTAATATAGTACAAAAGAAAGGTAAAAAATAATATTAAATGAAAATGTATAAAATTTTCTCATAACATGAACCAAATTCTTTGGCTGCCAAAACGTGCGCTCAGTTCGATCGAAGCCGTATCAGATTTTCGATATGGCTACAAAGTTTTATATGTATTTTAACCGTAAAGCCTGTAAAACTATACTTATCTCAATATGCAGGCAAATATTTAAAATAATTATAAGTATATTTAAGCAGGATATGCACAAGAGTTAGATGTGAATTAATGCAAAGTTTAATTGCGGAAATAGTATTACGAGCGTTTTAAACTAAACACATTTGTATGGTAATGCTTCGAGTGTGTCCGTATTAAGTATACGATTACTTTATCTCGTTTGTAAAGCGTTGCAATTTCCACCATTAGAAATGTGATTTCCAATAAACACATGTGTATGTACATAAATAATTATTAATACACATAAATACTACGTATATACATAGGTCGAGATACATTCTTGTCAGGTAAAACAAGACAAAGCGCAGCGTCAAGTTCCCTCAATTAACAAGCAATGTCTCGAAAATTGAGTAGAAAGTGGAGAATGGAGTGTCTAAGCACTAGATTGCCTCTGTCTATCTTGCTGTATAAAGCGTGAAGCTGAAAATGTTTACCTAAATCCAAAATGGAAATTTAATAAATTACTACAACTCCGACAAACAGCAAATTCCTTTAGAATAAAAAACGTAATTTATCAAAAAATCTCACAAATAAAGAAACAATAATAATATTATTAAATATTTGAAATCATTGTTGGAGTTTATTGCAGGATATTGAAGTCCCCACAGAGCAAAATGTGTAGATAATATTTCATAACTTCACAGGAATTTTTAATATCACAGCACATTTTATATTATTCAACATTTTTTGTTATTGTTTATCATTTTTATGACTGCACGTTGCCATTTCAGGATTTCGGTTATATATTTTATTTACGCTACAGGATTATGTTATATTTATGATAGGTACGTCCTTTGTAGGTATGTTTTATTTATTTAAAAATATTAAAATGTTATGTGGCCACAATGGTGCAGTAAAACAGTGTCTGACTATAAACGAGACGGTTGTGGGTTTGATTCCCTTGTAATTAATTATTATTGTTATTTCCCCACTCTTGTGGCAAAACAAAGCCCGGAAGTTGAGACATTGAGTCTAGAATTCGGGTGGAAAGCGGAAAACGGAGTGACCTGTCACTAGATTATCTCTGCCTACCCTGCTGTATGCGGAATAAAAGAGCGGAGATATAAAAAATAGCAATTTTAACAAAGCAGTAGTAATGTATAAATTTATTCCATTACTAAACTTAAAACATTTTAAGTGATATTGCAGTTTATATATATTATAAGACTTATGTGATTTCCCCTCTGGAAACTTAAGTCTTTTAACTCGGAGAGAACAGTTTCTGCAACTGTTTATAGAACACTTTGCTTTTAACAGTTAATGCGACATTGCTAACTAAGAAATGGTTTAAGTTAGTATTAACTGAGAATACATGTAGCTGTAAGTGAATCAGAACGTATCTAGGAACATAAACTGCATTATAATTTATCATTTAGATCTATTATGCTATTTGTTTTGGTTGCTTAATTGTAGAAGTTTAATTTTTAATTATGAAAATCGTGAACTTTAGTCATATAAGTAATAATTTTTAACATTTAATATCTACCAATGCTAATTATAATTAAGGTAGTGCAGTGCACCGTTCCGTACTTTCCCAGATATTGCATGTTGAATGGCGGACCTAGACTTACTATGTATGTGGCAACCCCTCCTTTTGCTTGGCCGAAGTCTGGTAAAAATGGTTGACAGTATTCGTAATAAAACAGTAATCTATACAAATAATCGACAGAATTGCAACTTACATCCTCCATGGGCTGCAATTCAGCAGACAGCTTCTCCAGCTGCGCCCTCAATTCGCGCTCCTTGCGTATTTGGTGTTCACGGACGTTTAGGGCTTCATAGAGCTGGTTCACCAAGTTGCGTACGTCGCTTAGCCGTGTTATCTCTTCGGTGCTGAGACGCTCCTGAAAATAGGAATTTAAATAATAAAAGGATTGAATTGATATTTTTGTGATCGATCAATGTTGGAGAAAATTATAATAAGAAACCTTGAATTAAATCAGGATCACTATAAAAAAATATTTCTGAAGAAATTAAATTATACTCTAGTAAATTTAACATGGGCCACATTATACATTTGACTAATGTTTTCATATACATATATTTCTTTATAAGCATATTTATAATTCGATCAAAAGCACTAACTTATGACTTTCCATTTTTTTCATTTCATACATTTTTCTTATTTCGTACATATAAAACATTTTTGAGTGTATGTGATTCTATTCTTAATGTTGCTCAAAAATAGAACGACACGACACTAAATAAATGAAACTTAAGAGGTCAGACAGAAACTTGCAGTAAAAATGGCAATGGTCCAATTTTAAAATAAGAGTAATTCATTCCCTTTACTCTAAAAATATATTAAAATGTGTGATTTATCTTAAAGCGTCAATTTGATTTTAACTTAAAATTGAGTTATATTCAAAGATATTGAAATATTATTACATTTAAAATCATTTGATATGTTAAACGACTTAATATATTACCAATTTATCATTTGTAATAATATTTATAGTGGTCACTGACACTCATTATTCACTCGATTACCGCAACGACACTATGTAATATTTATATATCGACGTAGACAGTGGACATGCCGATGTCTCTATTACAATTTATACACGTATTTGGCGTCCGTCCAGGTTAGTTAGAGACAGATCAGCTCCTCGGCGGCAAATAACACAATGTAACATTTGAAATTGCTTGTATATAACCTATTCTACTGTAATATATATCCACCATTTCTTATACGCGTGCATAAAGTGTGTTTTTTGAAGAATAAATACACGTTTACTAGAAAAAAAATTACAAAAAATTTTATCAAAATCGATTCACCCAGTCAAAAGTTAAAAGGTAACAAAAATTATAAAAAAAAAAACTGTCGAATTGATAACCTCCTTTTCTTACAGAAGTCGGTTAAAAATTATGTCAATCTCATATAATGGAAATGCTATAATAAAAATATGAGCCCACTTCAATTCTTCTTTGAAATATAAAGGAACAAGCTGGCAGGATCAATAAAATTTAAATTATTTAACATAAGCTACGACAAAATTTCGGTCTTTATGCACTTTATTGCTTAAACTCCGAGATATCTGCGGAAAGTTCACCTAGAAATCTTACATTCCGGCTTCGTGAAATATCTTAAACTTACTTTATCAGCTACATTGTAATACGTAGCTACATCACGTTCGGCTTCGTGAGGAAATTCTAAGATTCTATCAATTATTTATGCCATTAAATTTAATCATCAGAATTCGGCGGAAAATAGGTAACGGAATGTTATAGCACTATGTTCCTTCTACCCTACTGCGGGCACGCAGCGTGAATCTAAATATTAAGAAATGTTTTGACTGCTACATAGAACTTATCAAGTGTGAATGACATAAAGTTATTTTTTTGCGTATTACGTTCAAAAAGAGCTCGATTTATTCGAGCTTTTTTAATTGGAAACTGGCGTATTGTCGCATCATATTTTTCTACTTCACTGGTTCGGCTGATAGCATTGTCATGATTTCCATGAAATACGGTTATTGGGTGATAGAGAAAAGTTTCAAAATATAACTTTTATCGAACGCTTTCTGAATACAAGCTTCTTAGTGAGATTAAGGAAAAACTTTTAAAATAGAATTGCTCCCAGTTCTGCTCATTCTGTTATAGCAAACCTAACAGGAATCAAGTGTACTTTGTTGTTTACAATTTTTCACATTAAACAATAGTAATTTATATGAAGTTAAGCTTTTTACTAATTAAATATTATTCTACATATATAAAATGCTATATTGTAACTGTTATTTTATGATATAACTACAAAATACTAGGAGACTTCGCTCCATGCTGCGCTCCATCCGCTATACGTTATAATATCTTCGACTGTACATATATTGTATTACCTATAAATATAGAAAACATACATATATATGTATTATGTGTAATCTTACAGGTCACTAGTCTATATAATAAAATAATCAAATTTAAAATAATATTAATAAATACTCAAAAACAAAATGTTCCAACTCAAATACAGCATATAAAGTATTGCTTACAGAGTAGAAAGGTTGCCACTACATAACTAAATTTTGATGTACACTAAGTAAAGTTAAGGACTTATTTACTACAATCCCAGTTTCAACAAAGGCTGAGTGTTGCTAAGTTTCAGACAAGCATCGCTATCTTAGGTTTTGTTGAGATTTTAAAGAAATATCTTATTTTTCAAACAGAGGAAATGAAAAAAAAACTTTGAATTATTAAGTAGTAAAAAATTTTTTGTAAGCATATTATAGCCATGAAAAAAAAACCTTTATTATCCATGAAAAGGATGGACAAGTGTACTAATTATTTTAATTATAATTATTTTAATTAAATTTTATTCATAGACCTATCAATAGACAACAGTTGATTGGTCGATTGAATTACACTTGTTGAAATTAAATAAAGTATACATCAATATATGACGCCATAAAATGAAAACCAATCAAAAATTACAAGCCTTTAGCCATATATAGGGACTGGTTTCCAAATTGCTCTGTAATTTAAGAATAACAATATCATTTGAAAACCCATTATTATTATTAATTGCAATCACAAGTACGTGAATTAATTAACAGAAGCAATTAAGATAGAGACACTTACAGGATCACATCCCGACCCTAAACAGAAAAGGGTTTTAAATTAAAAGGGATGATAATCTTTCTTTGTGCAGGTATTTCATATTTTATATGTTTTAAAATATTCGTGAATATGCGAATTTCAAATTAAAATACCTTAACTTATTCATAAATTCGTCGTATGCAACCGTCAACGCGACGTTGGGTTTGATTCCCACTCGGGGAAATTAAATATTTAATATTTTCATTTCCTCGCTCTGGTATTTAGGGAAAGCACGGCATTGTTCCGCCTCACAATATGCATTGCCTCAAGAATTTGGCGGAGAGTGAAGAACCGATGTGTCTTAATGGGGAAAAGAATGTCTTAAAACTAGGTTCCTATGTTCCCTCTGTCAAATTTTAAAGTATGTAAAATACCGACTTTAATTTAAAATTTATAACTTTTAATATTTTTAAAGTAAAACCAACACGAATAAATTCTTGCCTTCTCTATTTGCCTTCTCACGAGAGGCGACAACTCCTTTTGTATTTTCTCCATATAATTGTATTGACCTATTTCACGTCTAGCGTTTGTACGTTTAAGTCAATTGAGAGTTTCCACTTCTCTTTCCAGGTTCGTTTGAATCGATTTATTTTTGAATTAGCTATTACTTTTTTATTACTTGCTCGTTTAACGCTTACTTTTGTGACCGTTCCAGAATATTGATGTCACAGATTTTATAAATTAAAATGAGTGAATTTAAATAAAGATTTATTTTTAATTTTATTTTTTAGCTTTTCGCCCCACATAATAGGGTAGGCAGAGGCAACCTATATGTTCTGGTTCTGGATCTGGTTACAAGAGCGTGAAAATAAATATATTAAATGTTTAATTTTCTCGAGTGGAAATCGAATCCATAATTTGTCTTATTTACAGTCGCTCGCCTATGCACCTGCACCACAACGGGCCTCTTTTTCTATTTATTATTTAGTTTAGTATGGCAAAAGAGTAAAAAATATTATTAATGAGTCATAACGATTTAAAATAATAGTATCATAAGAAAATAATGACTACAGTAATAAAGCCTTTTATGATAGGTATATGTTTAGGTACACATTAATAATTCTATAAAATCAATGGCTACCTATGATATAAAGATAAGCTTCAGTTGGAAGGTTAACAATAATTTTTGTTATATTTTAATAAAAACTATCATTTCAATTATATTTTATTTTAAGCTTGTTTTATAATATCTGAACGATCATACAAAATCAAAACATATTTTCCCCCAAATTGGAATAGAGTCAAGAGTTTCGAACAATGTAAGTAAATCAATTATTTTTAATTAGAAGAATTATAATGACATTTTTATGAGAACTACGAGCTCGGCACTCTAACTGCCTAACGAGGTTATAGTTCTTGAATTCTATTTTCGTTATAACGAATGCGTTAAGACTGTAGGGATGGCAATAATTAATGAACATGAAAAATGATATTATGATAAAAAAATATGTATTTCTTTTTACGTTAAGAGTACGCCGTTATTTTATCCATTAAATATATAGAATTATAAGTATGATTATACTACCATATTATTTTACTAAAAATAATATACACTTTTATTATAATAAAACTTTCTTTATATTTCTAGCTGATTTCCAAAAAACATAAGTCAATTATGAAGTCTTGTATAAAATAGAGATAAATTTATATTATCTTTACTACAGTAAAAATAAAAAGCTTTTAACGCGTCGACTTAATTCTTTCAAATTCTTTTGAAGACTAGATACAAAATACTTCACGGACTTATAAAGAAATTCCTTTAATTCAGCGAATAAACTTTATTCGGTATTTTTTCAATGAATTCAGAATATTTTTAAAAAGAGCTTAATTTGTTTAAAAACTATATTATTTTAAATATTTACTTCTAAAAACAACAAAAATATACCTAACGTAACTTTATGTTTTCGTCTATAAAACATTAATCAATATTTCGACTTCAACGACATGAAGTTGGAACTTCTCGAAGAAAACAAATCATTAATCAAAACACAATGAACAAGCATCCATTACCTTAGTATAAAATATTTGACACTTCTATATGGTATTTACTGGTGTATAATTAACATGAAAACAATATATACATATTAATTAATATCAAAACTACCTAATTATAAATTTTTATTTACCCTACAATTGTAGGGCAGCGGGCACGCGACCCTATTAATTTTTCGACAGTAGCATATTAGTTTAAGCTTTAACTGGTGGTTTAAGCTCACATTTACGCCAGAGGCGGGAGACTTAATCCCGCGTCGTTTTAACTTTCGTAAATAACATTTAAATTTATATATTTGGCTTTATAATTGAATAAAAATGTTTTGAAAGGTATATGAATATGATAAAAGAGAAGATTTTTGGCCTTCCATTCAGAAAAACTATGAAAATAAGGCATTTTATGAATATATTATAATTTAATTTTTACATGTTAATAACAGATTTAATAACATATTATAAAAATATAAAGTACTTACATGTAAATATTATAGAGCTTCATATATAATATATATATGGATATATTTTCTATTTTGATCTTCGTTCGCGTGCTAGTATTTTACTGCTAATCATTAAAACAAAATACTACCATGAAACGCTTTGGTCGCGTGATATTTAATCGTTTGGGTGATAAGTAACTGACGTTTTCATACAAAGTAGATATTGCGCCGACAGTATATTCGTCGTTATTTATAATGTATTAAAAATATGCTTTATTATATTTATGTAGATTAATGTTAGTAAGTAATATGATACGTTAAATAATAATAAAAAAGATAACTTTCAAAGTTTTTTTTTTGTCTTTTTAGGGTTGCCATCTTTTAAAACAAAAGGTTATTAAAACTTAACCGATTAAATGGAAGTTGCTGTAAAATATAGCCTACACTAAGAATATTCAGTTTTTTTTTATTATCCCAATATATAAACTGTACTACTAAGTAAATCAGGATATTTTAAAGTTTACATATTAGAATTAATTGAGGTTCTAAAACTACATATTAACAAACAATAATTTTCTGTATTTACAATAATGAACTAGGTACACAATAAAGAAATAAACATTGAAAGTTTTCGTGTTCATTTCAGCTGTGTGTAACCTGAAATAACATTGACCAGGTTACAAATGGGTTTGCTCCGCGCGTGCTCTCCGGCCGGGTGATGCGGACTCAGGACGGGTCGAACTAACCTTTGTTCGTGATAAATGCTGCTTGACGTGACGTTTCGTTATACTGCGTGAAGCATTGCTGGCAGCGCAGGAAAAGTAATTACACCTAACAGATATATGATGCACTATAAAAGATTGCGTCTTAAGAAATTTTAAAAATATTTTCAGTGTTGTTGGAGAGGGTATGAAATCTTTAGACAAAAAATATTATAAAGTAAAGCGGAATCGACATATATAACTTCTTAAAATAATTTTTTGATATAATATGTTTTGTCAGTCACAGAAAAACTATTAAAACTCTCCATTTTTATTTTAATATTAAAAATAAAAAAGACAAAGACCAAACGATTAATGATTATTCTGTTTCATTAACAGAATACACAGTGACATCCTAAACAAAATTAGAAAACCTGGAAAATACAGCTTTTCTTTTTTGAAAACTTCAACAACTATAACGACATCTAGTTTGTCAGTGGAAATAACAAAGACACAAGTTTATATTTTATTTTCTGAAATTACACAGCACAGTACGGAAGTTGAATAGCATGTTCTCCTGGGAAAGAGAAGTATTCAACGAGATTATCTCATCTGTCCTTTCATTGTTTACTGGATGCTATCTGATGTAATGAACGCCACTAGTTTATTATGCTAACATGAGAAACTCAATTTAATGTGAATTAATTATATTAAACTTTTTCTAGTATGTCTGTGAGTTAATTTAATTTTTATATTTTATTATGTATTTTTTTACGCTCGAATATAAGAAGACTTCTGTTTTATTTTGGTGGATTCCTCCAAATATACATCTCACAAGGTAGTAAAAATTTGTTTTCTAATATTATAAATTAGAGATATTTTTATGCTATTAAAAAACTACCAATACAGTCTGTCTTAAATCAAATAGAAAATACCTCGTTATTTACCAATTAGATCGGTAAGCTACCTCGGAGCATACGAGTACCTATATACGAGAATTCATTTAGCAGCCTTGTTTAGACGGAATCGGGTCACAAATTACGTGAAAGCTATTAGGTTAAGTATTGCTTTGAAATGGCCGCTTTGTTTAACTGCATTTTAACTAGAATTAATGATGTTTTCGAGTTTTTGAAGCGGTTTAAAAACGTTACTCACTTTGTGGTGTTTGTTACTGTAACTTGCTAAGTATTGCTTTGTGAACTTAATTATGCTGCTTAAGATACCACTTGGAATATAGTATACTAATTATGTATTTTTTTTCTATGTTGCTTTATTTTATACATTGGAATTAAATGCTGGTATCAACAGAAATATTGGCTCCTATCCAATTACACCTTTAATTGTGACAAGTTCAATCAATTGCCAAAAAAAGAAAGAAAATTTATATTAAAAAAGAAAACAATCACTATTTAATCTCTTTCTTTGTATTGCCATTTACTTACAAATTTTATTACTATTCTAAGTAAATATCAGCAACAGAATATCTCAAACACGAGGTCTCATTATGCACATAATATTAATCCGAGGGTTTATTACATCCGTCTGTCGAAGTTCAACGTGTCGGTACAGTGCAGTCAGGCCGCTAATGAGGCCGCAATTCACAAGTGTAATCAACTAAGGTTTCCGAGCACATTGATAGAAACCACTGAATCGTGGGTTTTGCGGGTGGACTTTACGAAATTATGGATAGTTGAGTTTGGAAAATATTCTAATTACTGTCTTCACCTAATGGTCACACTAAATGATATTACATAGTTTTTTGTTATTATATACCTTGTTGTTATACTTGTTTACTTGCCGATTGCCGTTTACTTGCCGATTTCCAATATGTTGTGTTATGCGAAGTAACCTAATGCCACAACTCATTTCTAACTATATTAACTAAATTCTAATAAGAAGGAGATCTTAAAAAGATTAAATTAAATATAAGCACTCTTCGAACGAAACCATCTTTTTGAATACATTTTAAAAAAAACTTATTAAATATTTATATGATATAAGTTAATAAATTAAAACAAAATAAATAAACATTTATTAGAAATACACATTAATTTCTAATTGTGATCTAAATTTCGGCAAAAGCTTATTATTTTATCAGCTTAAAATTGAACGATTACATTTGGGTCTATAATAATTTAGCTAGTTTGGAACTGAAATATCCGTCGAGTTGCAATTTTGGGTACGTCCTTTATGTGTCTGTTTGTGGTCGGTTCGGTCAGTTAAACTTAATGGGATCTAGTGCCATACCACATTAGATTTGATTTCGAATGCTATCTCGTGGCTATTATCAAAACCCTATTTATTCGAAATACGTTTACAATTTAATGAAAAAGATTTTTAAACACAAAAACATTTAAAGTTACTTATAATTTTTTAGTTAGTATTCTCATTTTTTTGTTTTATAATTTCCAAAAATTAAAAAAAATCTTATATAAACTAAGTCGCGACTCGGTATCGAACCCACAACCATTACGAAATGCTTTTCATCTGGAAATTGGTTGGCGCTTTGTATAAAAATATTAAACAGTATGTAGTACGATTCTCCCCATTTCATATGGAAATACGGAAATCGTTTACAAAAGTTCGAGTTTCCGAATCCATTCGTATGGATTTCTTCGTAAGAACGTTTTGACATTTCGACAAAAGGCACTTACTGCGCTTACTTGGTACCTATTTGACATTGATAGTATGTATCTTCGAATTCCATAAAATAAAACATACATTTATATTTGAGTACTTTTTAAGAATATTTGACGTTTTTTCTTTATAATAAATTTTTATATAGGAAGCTTTTAAGCACATTTAGTTAGTAAGATTGCCTTCATGTTTTGACTAAGTTGAAAATGTAATCCAATTTTACAACTTGCACTCTATTTTATTGCTTTAAACTCTACGACTAGCACTAGGGAGTAAAAATGTTACATATACATATATTATGGGAGTGGTTTAAGAGCGCGCAGGTAAATTATGAAAAATATCATATATTTCCCTCTGCTTAGTAAAAGCTAAAATTATATTATAGTAGAAGCCATATTTTTTATGGACTAAATTATAGTAAAAATAATTTGTGCGGGTTTTCTCATCCCATTTTAAGTAAATACTAAATAATTATTCTTTTCCTGTTTAGTATTCTAACTCTTAATAATATTAATCAAATATTAACATCCTAAAATATTTCTTAGAAGTTGCTAGATAGCGTAGCAATCATAATATAAAAAGACCCATGTCACCGCAATTGCCATGTATTTGACACTTCTTAGTGGGTGGTCACTTATAAGAAGGGTCCAAATTTCCTTTTTTTTTCAAACATTCTCCATGTTTGCAATAACCCTTGACCTTAAATATGGATGACAAAATCATAAGTTAACTAATTATTTTTATCTATTTTAAAAAATCAGTTTCACGCTGTATCCCGCACACAGTCTTAACACTAGGTACTCAACAGTGTAGGGTAGCAGAGGGAACCTAGTGTACAGACACCCCATTCCCCACTTTCCCCAGAATTGGACTGGAGGCATTGCGCTTTGCCTCGACAACAGAGCAAAGAAATGGAAATATAAATTTAAATATATATTTCACTTCCTCGAGTGGGGATCGAATCCATAACCAGTCACGTTTACTGTGAAATTGTTACAATTTGTGCGTCTACGCCACAAATGGCTTCATCTATTTAACAAATTACGTAGAAAAATAAAGAAGAAAGAATTGTTGTTGTTCTTTATTTACGGCGTTCCGAGAGTGCCAGTTCAGCACTAATCACTTCGCCAATGTCACGTTGAATGGAAAGAAAGAACAGGTACATACCTGCGGTGGACTCTTGACGTAATACTCAATGTCATTGATGAGAAGTCGGAAGTCATTCTCGAGCAGCGACTCGACCGTGTCGCTGGCCGCGATCCTGACACGCTCGTCGGCAGCCAGGGCAACTGCTCGCTCTACGCCGCGGTCTTCGGCCTTCACCTTGATAGACAAAAATAATATTTGTTTTTTTAACGTTTAACAAAAGAAATATTCAAATATAATATTAAGCTCATAAAAATATATTAGTATTTCTTTTTAACATTCCGCACATAACATGGTTCACAGAGAGAACCTGGTAGCCTAGTGGTAAACACTGCGTTCTCATTAAGACACATGTTCCCCACTTCCCGCCAAATCCTCGAGGCATTGTGTGTTGAGTGGCGGAACTTGATGCTGCGCTTTGCCTCTACCAGAGCGAGGCAACGAAAGTATTAAACATTTCAGTCTCTCAAGTGGTTTTTTAGATAAGAAAGGTTTTATAAATACAAAATTTCCAACTAATAAAATAATTTATGCATAATAAATAAATTCAGTATCGCTGTTGATTGATTTACAATATTTAATTAAAACATTACAAAATTAATGAATTTACCTGTTCGAGCAAATCGCCGACAGTCTGGGACACTGGGCGTAGTGTAAACCGACAACGTTCTCGTCGTGATGGCAGTGGTACGGTTATTACGGGGAGTCCCCGACGATACGTCACCGAGACCTCTGGAACAAATGAAAAAAATGCCGTTATTAATTATCCTACTAATATCATAAATGTGAAACTTTACAATAAATTACTTTATATAGGCTAAAATACAGGCTAAAATTTATGGAATGATTTTATATAATTTACCTAACTATAAGTTAAAGCGGGCGAATACGCAGGAGGATCGGAATAATAGAAGATTGTCTTATTCGGATATCATACGTTCAACTATTTAATGCAATTTTTGTAATTGCGATGAAAAAACATCAACCACACTTACTACAATAAATACTATATTTTTATTAGACACCATCGTACATTTTTTTCAAAGAAAGAAGTAAACATATCGAAGCCCAAAATATATCGGTCTACGAGTGGGCGGCAGACATTTGGCAATGTACTGAGAAGATTTTATTTCACGCAACATATGCGCGCAGATGTTTATCTTCTCACGGATTTGTTTCCTTGCATGTAAAAGTTTATTCTTTGCTCCCATTGGTAAATTTAAATTCAAAATATGCTAAGAAATAGAGTTGTTTTGATTTTCGTTACAGTCACATTTCCCAAAAACATTTAAGTATTGAACAACTTACATAAACAACAAAAATAATAAAATATATGTATTTTTACTATTTAAATTGAACTTTTATAAACATTTTTTAATCTTCGAATAAACATTAAGCTTACAATGGCGGAAGGCAATGCTGCCGTGAGGAGCCGGAAAGATTCTATAAAATGTAATTAATAGAAAATATCAAAAGCTAAAATTATTTATCTCACTTATTTGTAAAAACATTTGAAATTACATGCCGATTTCCAATATGTGTAATTACACTATTCTACACAATATTGGAAATCTATATACACAATATTAGAAATCGTCTTACAAGTAAGTAAAAAAAAAAATATTTTTTTTAACTATTTATTAATTTTATAACCAAATCAGTCATAACTGGTTATATTTTTGTATATAGGCTTTGGATATAACTGAATATATTTCTATTTATACTCGTATATGTAAACTAGCGGACGGGCGCAGCTTCGCTTGCGTATTTAAGGGTGAATTCTAATAACCCATGAAACATGTGTTCAATGAAATATTTTTAAGAGTTTATATATCAAATTTTATAAAAATCGGTGGCGATTTAAGAATTTTTCCATACAAACTTTCAACCCCTTATTTGCACCCTTAGGGGGTGAATTCTAGAAAACCATGAAACATATGTTCAATTAAATATTTTTAAGAGTCTAAATATCAAATTTTATAAAAATCGGTGGCGATTTAAGAATTTTCCCATACAAAATTTCAACCCCTTATTTGCACCCTTAGGGGGTGAATTCTAGAAAACCATGAAACATGTAATTAATTATATACGTTTAAGAGTCTGAATTTCAAATTTTATAAAAATTTGTGACGATTTAAAAAAAACCTATACAAACTTTCAACCCCTTATTTGCACCCTTAGGGGAAGAATTCTAGAAAACGATGAAACACGTGTTCAATTAAATACTTTTAAAAATCAAAATTTCAAATTTTATAAAAATCGGTGGCGATTTAAAATTTTTTCCATACAAACTTTCAACCCCTATTTCACCTTTTTAGGGTTAAAATTTTTCAAAATCCCTTCTTAGTGGATGTCCAGATTACGAAAGTAAACATCTGTCCAAATTCCACGTTTCTACGCACAGCGGTTACTGCTGTGCGTGCGTCTTACCTCAGTCAGTGAGGACAAGTCCTTTTATATATATAGATGTTAACAAAATAACATCATGCCGTGTAAAGGGCTCCATGTATACGCAATGCGGAAAAATAAAAGGGAAAGTCACAAAGTAATTTCCTTTATTAAGTAAAACAAGCTGGATGAATTCCATATATTTATTTTTTATCTGTAAAGAATCAACTGAATTATATATAATTTGAAAACTTATAATTTATATGTTCATTTATAAATTTTAAATTTATATAATAAACATTTTAAAGAAAAAAATATATATCAAAAACAACTCTACTATAAATCCTTGGAAAATGATAAAATAGTATAGAAGTATAGTATATGTTTCACTGTGTATTAAGGTAACCTAGTAACATAACTAAACTGCGAAGTCATCGCTTTCCTGCTTCGATATATCACGATCTATTGAGTGACATGTAACAAATTGTTATTTAAGCTTAAAGACTGATATATTTTATAGCTATACAAAAATATTTTCATAATATGGAGGCCCTTCGTGACACAGGAGTAGAAAGTGAGATTATAAACGCGACTGGTTGGGGTTCAATCCCCACTCAAGGAAATGAAATATTTATTTAAATCTATATTTTCTTTTCTTCGCTCTGGTGTCAAAGCGTGGCGTTAAGTTCTGCCATTCAATACACAATGCCTCCAGAATTCGGCGGAAAGTGGGGAACGGATTGTTTAAACACCAGGTCCCTCTGTCTTCCCTGCTGCGTGCGGGATACAGCGTGAAGCTGATTTTCCTTAATTAAAAGTATGCTCATTAAGAGATTTAATAATTGCAGGTATAGCAGCTTACATTGATAATATTGAACACGAAATATGTTAGAAGAAAAACTCGCCACTTAAATACTGATGTATTTAAGTGGCGAGTTTTTCTTCTGTAATGTCTAGTGTCTTGTTGTAGTCTTCTTTGTTGTTGTAGTAGTTGTAGTAGTCTTGTTGTAATGGACTAGTGATCTAGTCCATTACAACAGACAAATAATATCTACATGTTAATCAAATCGACATGAGTGTTCACTTTCTCCGCAATTTATAATGGTCGACGATCTACGTACGAAACTAATTTAAATGTATCATATCAAGACATCACACCACATAGAACATCATTATGGTGGTACTGAGTAGAGATGTTCAAGATAACCCATCATCCACTGAATTGGAAGCTATATTGAATTTATATTGAAAATGTACATATAACTGTAGGCGATACTTTTTGTGTCAGTTTATATGGCTTATGGTTAGCATATGAAAAGACTATTAATCATCATCATTCATCCACAAAGGGCTTTAAAACTATATTATTATATTAAAGCTCTCGTCTAGCATAGCAACGTTTAGTCAGTGTTTCAATACCTGCGCCGGAGTCGGACGCAGCCTGATTACGCGCTCCACTTACCCACTCGCCTGTATGTACAATCGACTTCATAATACACAATGCTTAGAAAATATATCATTAACATCTTAATTGAGTAATTCCGCTACTAATGTATTGACTAAGGGCCTTTAACATTGAAATTACTTAACAATATAGTATATTGTAGTGATGTAAATAGTTATAATATGAAATATATACTCGTACCTACATAATTTATCTCATTACAATTTAGACCTGTCATATGATAGTATATTAGGCGTTTGTGTATCGTTGCTTAAAGGCAGATCTACATACATTAAGATATTACAATGGATTCAGCCATATTTCATTTTTAAGCCAGGTCTGGTTACTCAATACATTCCAATTAATATAACGAAATTAGAATAATTTAAAAAGTCTAAAAAATAAGCAAATAAAGGAAAAACAAACTCTAATTAAAGTTTTGAGGCAGTTGCGAAGAGAGTATTGAAATTATAATTAAGCCCGTAGCTGTAACTGAACTTAAGCCGCGTTCATTCAATGTTGATCTCAAACAAGTTATTCATGATTTGTTTTTGAGCACTACTTCTTCAGGAAGTGCAGCCACGTTATCACTAATTCAGCACATTGAAAAACTGTTTCTGATGCCACATATATGTAGTTATACAAAAAACTGGGTGCTTTATTTTTTTTTGATACTCAATCCAGCGTTAATATTTTTTTTACTATTAAAATATTTGATTGTGTGTTGAGTAGAAACCTTGTAAATTACGACAGATGTCACATCCAACATTTACACTTTCGTGTCTTTGTGATTAAAATTTACAAGCGTAAATATAATGTTTATAATTTGATCATCGAAGAAAATATTTTTCACATATGTACAGACTTGTACAAGAGACTATAGTACTTTCATGTCTGTTAATAGTTTTAAAGTGACTGAAACGGTGCAAGGCACGAGTGATAAGACTATATCAATTTGTTTAAAAAATACTGTACTACAAACATATATGGTTTGCATCGCATGGTTTTAGATTTCATGCACAATCTAGCGAATATTGATATAAAAATATTTATGTTTCTCATACTTTATTGGATAAAATGCGGTGTTTGAAAGAGAGAGAGAGAGAGAGAGAGAGAGAGAGAGAGAGAGAGAGAGAGATGTTTACAATGCTATAGAGAATTAGATGAAAAGAAAAAATATATAATATTCAAAACTCTCTACTACTAGTCAAATACACACAAAGAAAAGTGATACAAAACACTACACTAAAACAAGTGAATGTATAATTATTATGTGAAAACATATTCACATCTAACATATCTCTACATCAACATGAATAATATACTGTTCGAAACACCCGCCATTATCGTCTACTTTGCTCTTTGTTCATTTAATATGCGTAGC
The DNA here is from genome assembly GCA_016802625.1 of Heliconius numata. Classification (NCBI taxonomy): domain Eukaryota; kingdom Metazoa; phylum Arthropoda; class Insecta; order Lepidoptera; family Nymphalidae; genus Heliconius; species Heliconius numata. The sequence goes on from JAEBDU010013194.1 coordinate 2,477,832, forward strand.
GGAGAGCGAGGCGGCGCGTGCGCAGGCGGCCGCTGTAATTGCCCTGTCACTTTCCTAATTATCGCCATACCGACGTTTCTCCACTATTTTTTGTTCTTTTTTTCCATATCTATCATTTATTTCGCGATGAATGTATTAATTGTAGGTTTTACTTAATGATGCTGTTGTTGATAGTCTCGCTATATTTATTATTTATTCTTTCTTTATAAGGTACATTCAGTAATTTATATAATTACTAGAGGTATCACAAGTTTTATTGTAACATTTCAAATAGGTATTTTGTAAATATAATAAATATTTGATTGAATTTAAACAATAAAAACGTCAAATACGAAAAGTATTGGTCTTGAAAACACGAATAACGACATCGAGTATTCGATTATTAAAAAACTTTTTTATAAACAGTACATTATCCAGTGTGTTTACTTTCGATTCGCAGCATGATGGATGGGTAGAGCCCGAGTAAATTTAACAAAGCAACAGCTATCGATCATACGACTACTTTCAATAGAGTCTTGAAGTGCCTATCAATATGTGACTTTTATTTACGTTGTGTTCATGAAACTAATTATGTTGAAAATTGGTTTATTTATAGAACGTTTATAAAAACGTAGTATAAAGTGCCTGATGACATGAAATATTATTTTGTACATTTGCATTTGTTATTATAGAAAACTGAAAAAATATGTTTATAAAAAAATATTCGAGTATATAGGAAAAGCTAAAAAAGAATAAACAGATAGGTAAAATCAAACTGATCATTGAAACAAGTACGCGAAAAATTAGTAATAAATATAATTTAAATAACAAAGCCTCGATGAAATGCGTTCATAAAGAAATTATCTCGAGTCACGATCAACGGCCACTTTGGCGGAAATTGGAGCAGTTCCACCGTGCATAAACCCGATTAATGGCGCCATTCCTCAAAATTAACCGGACTCCCGCGGGAAGGGTGTTTTCCAAGTAAAATATTTTAACTCTATTAAAAATTTACCCTGTAAGTAGAGTAATATGCAGTTTTCGTAACTCATTTTTAATTTAAGTCTACATTATGCAAGAAAGCTTCAAAGCTACCATTAAGGTTTTCATCTCACTTCCTAATCATTATATATTAATACGTTTCCCTATCATTTATCTTGCCTTAGCTGCGTAACGACTTACGTACTCAAATTCATAAATAAATATAACCTTTTACGCAATATCCGTATCTATCGAATGCGATAAATTGTCTTTTATGTATAAGTTCACTAGGAATCCCAATTAAGCACTTATTTTGGGACACCTCTATGGGATCGTATGTCTTATTTTATTTCTCACAACTTATCATACTATTAATTGTACCATGCAACCTACAGAATGTTTAAAAACACGAAGAGTAAAGTGCCTGATGACGCGAAATACTATTTTGTACATTTGTATTTGTTATTATAGAAAACTTAAAAATATGTATGTATATATAAAAAAGGTTTTTTATTTATACATATATTGTTAAGGCCCATCTTGGCGCAAGGACACAAGCGTGCGACTGTAAGCGCAAGAGGTTGTGGGTTCACTTACCACTCGAAGAAATGAAAAAAATATTTTATGAAAAAACACCTCGAAACTTTATAAGGCTACTAACTAATGTTACGTTCTGAACCAAACAAGTTTACATATCCTATATAAGTTTGTTTTCGAAAAAGTTACGCTAATATATTCATAGAAAGTTTTTCTTACAGACAGCAATTCTTCATCGGCAACGAGCGTTGCAAATGGCCTGTTTAATAGCCAACTGTTTGTAGCAATATGTCGAAGTACTTTATTGATTGATAAGTAATGTTATTAATTTGTTATAAAGGAAATAACTTTAGTTCTGTTTTCTAAGGGGTATTATTATATGATAATAGAGAAAACTATAGACTACCGTTCTAGACCTCATAGTATACTTTTACCTGACAGTTATGTTGCTATGGTTATCTATGGTTTTGCTTAGAACTGACGTTTCAAATGACATACCTAATCTACTTTTGTCTTAAACATGTAATAAATATCCGTAGCGCTTGGTGCTCCGTTCTCTCTGCTTACTCCGCATAGCATACAGCGTAAAGCTTAAAAAAACTAACAAAAAAGTATACATACAAAAATGTTGAAAAAACGAATTTTTATTATGCTATTAACTGAGTATTATTGAGATTCGTTACAATATAAAATGAATTTAAAAAATAAAAAACTAGAACAAAATGTAAAATATTTTTGCTATATTATTTCCGACCACATAATATGTAGGTGTATGTTTTTATTTTTCGACCGCCTAACGAATTATTAATTTCACCCCGTACTCTTACACCTGTAAACATACGTATAACTGCGTAACGTAATTGGTTCATTGCTTTACATTTCATTGTACGCCATAAAAGTACAATGTTAGGTTGCATGTAGCAGACACTGAGTAAATAACATATTGAAAACACACGGGAATTATCTCTTCTATTTACTTGACAATTCAAGTGGCGAGCAAAGTAGTACTTTTTAATAGGTACTTTTTTATTAGCTTCAACCATATCTTACCATGTAAACAAATATTATAATGTTTATTTAATTGAAAATGTATCTCTGTGAAGATTAGTACCGTGACGATCTTTATTACAAACGTTACTTATACCATAATTCATGTACACAAACGATTCTTAGAACATTAACGTATTTAGAACTATAATATTTATAAATAGGTATAGCACCGTAGCAACCACAATAACCCAGGTTTTCATTTTGTTACAATAATTTCTTTAATTTTCACGTTACGAAGAGAGTCCTTCTGAAGTTTATGCAAACTTTTCCAACCTCTACCGAGTAAAAGTCTACTTAATACTTTATGGTAATTTTAAAAATAAAAGAACTGAGTGAAGTTTAAGCCTACCAAAGAACTTGCATGTAAGTTTTACATTTTAAACGTTTAAGTAGCTATACTGAGGCCGTTGTGACGCGGTGGCACAAACGTGTAAACACGATGATCGTAGGATCAATCCTCATTCAGGGGAGTGAATTATTATTAACTAATATTTCCATTTCTTGACTCAGGTAACATAGGAATGCGCTACTCAAAACGCAATGTCTCAAAAATCGGCAGAAAGTGGAGAATGAAGTGTCATAACACTAGGTTCCCTCTGCCTACCCTGCATGCGGGATACATTGTAAAGCTGTAGCATAAAAGGAATCACTTCTAATATTTTATCGTGGTTTCCTTTGAAAAATAACACAGTAAAAGGAAAAATCTGCAAATCTACTTTGTATTCACTGAAAAACAAAATAGCACGGAAATTACGTGACATTTTTATACAATATTGTCTTCACGACATTATTGCAGACAACCAGCTTAATAGGAATAAAATATCGCGCTACCATAAACTGCTTTGGAAATAACAATAATAATAATAAGAAAAAGTAATTTTAAAGTGGTCTCCTTTATGTTAAAATTAGGATGTGATTTAGCATAATATTTGTTTTCTACGAACGTTTCTTTGTCTTTGAATCCATCTACATAAATAGGATTTCTGCAATATCTTTTGTTGTTTGCAGCTTTAAAGCGTTTAAAATAATGTATTTTTAAAATTTCCCACAATGCGTTTGGTGAGAATAAGGTATATTTATAATTTTAAGTCGAGTTTAAAGTTAAACATTTAACTCCAATATTTAAATTACGTAGAGGTAAAAGTATCCAATATACTTAGGTACCTACTGTAAAGCGGAAGAAGTTTAACGAGCTACACTCAACTCCAAGTGTATGTTATAAACTCAAATATACGCTATAGTTGTCACGCTTTTTGGGTATTTGTTAAGGAACTTAAGCATAGGTTCTTGAAAGTTGGAGAAAATATTCGTATCTATATATTTTATTTATTTTGTCTCTACCTACCCGGCCACATGCGGAGCAAGCCTGATATTAATTAAGTAACTAACTTAATTTAACAAGAACAAACTTACCACATCATAACTGAGCCTAGGTGTTAATAGTTCATACACTATTTTCATCCCGATAAGCGCTTTATTAAAAGTTAACACGATACCTTTCGCAGTATGGCATATTTCAGGCTGAACTGATACTTCCGCATTACAGGTAAAAAGCAGATATAAGTAAATTGAACGTAAGCTTTATGGAAGAGTGGGTTGAGTTTGAGTTTGAGTTCCTACGTGAGATTTCCAGGAGCTGAAATTGCACTCTTGACTTACATCGTTAAATTGACGAGAAGTTTCCTTCGTGTTGTTGAAGAAGAATATCACAAAATTATATTAGAAAAATCGTAAATAGACACATATAAAACGCTTTTATAATTTTTGTTATGTTTATGATCCTATCATTTTTCTTGATAAAATAATTATTACCCGTAGGGTAAAACCCGGATAGTTGCCTCGGACGGATACATGCCTCAGTTTCAAATGCTCTATGTTAGACGTGTTGTCAGTGTTTCTTTTTGATCATATTAAGAAGCGTCCCCCGCGTAGGACTCGGTGCCGCATCAGCTGTCGAAGTAGGTGCACGAGTTTTGTCCGTGTGAGTAAAAATCTTCCGCGACGATACTATGACGAGCGTCCGAATTATATTGGCAAATAATCTCCGTTAAATATAATTATAAATAATTGTGGTTTCAGTAAAATAATTATTTCTTTGATTGCATTAGAGTTTAAATTGCACTGTAATAAACGTTTTGTTGTTAAATATGTTTTATTTTTTTTGTAAATAAAAAGGGCAAGTATCCGTATCAAAAAGGATAGTTGCCCTACTGTCTTTTGCGGATTGTTGCCCTGGGGCAACTATCCTTAACTACACATTTTAACGAGCAAACAGGTTTTTTTTCTTAGTTATTTTTTTCATTTGGTTTTACCTTTTTTTCTTGGTGATATTTTTATTGGGTTTTATTATAGTAAATAGTTAAATAAAATAAATTCTCAACAGCAAAATGCCTCGCAAGTATAAACGAAAGCCAGGCGTGGTGCCGCGCCACATCGACTTAGTTTAGTACTTGCGCTCGAAGATCTAAATAAAAAACAAAAAAGTATCAACGAAATATCCCGGATTTATGGCATAACCTCTCGAACCTTAAGAAATTCAAAATAGCAAATTCAAATAGCAAATTCAATAAAAGAAAATACCAACAACGAAGTTAAAGTTGATAATTATTGTGCAGAATGTTTTGAAAATTATAATTTAACTAAATCAAAATCAGATTGGATACAATGTGAGATGTGTCGAATGTGGTTGCATGAAACTTGTACAATATTCAAAAACCATTGCATGAGATGTGGCAATTTGAAAACCTTGGCTTCTGGTGATAATCAATACTAATGCCAAAGTTATTCTCATAATTATTTTTAATATTTAAGATACATACTAATATTTAATTCTTTTTTTTAATTAAAAAATTACATGTTCAAATTTAAAATTTTAAAACCTTAGTACTTTTAAGTGTTGTTTGGGTAATAATTTAACTTCTCTTAGAATTTAGTACTCAATAAAGGATCTCAGTAAGTAATTAGGACTGAATACTTATTTAATAGATGCTATGCCAAAGTTAATTCTTTTTTTTTTTGTTGTTCTACCTTTAAAATAAATAGTAATATTTAATTATTATTTTGGATATTTAATTACCATTTTGGAGTCTATTTTGTTGTAATTTTATAATAATATTGACTTTGATTAATACTTAATGAAAGATTGTGTTCAATAACAAAAAGTGATTACTTAAATTAATATAAGTTCGTTTTTATTTGAAAAAAAAATAGAGAGGCAAGTATCCCCCGAACCATTTTTAACGTGAGGCTAGTATCCGCCATAGTAGGCAACTATCCTCTTTTATAGAGGCCACTTAAAACAGGCTGTACTCAAAATTAATAATATTTATATTTGAAAAAATTGGCTAAGTTAGAAGATTAATATATTATGTTTAAGAATACACTTTGAATAGGTAATGTAGTGGTATACATTTCTAATAAAAGAGCTTTTTCAAAAAGTGTGGCAACTATCCGGGGTTTACCCTATAAGTACTTATATAAGTACTTTTAAAAGGAGACTATATGTAGATAAATATTATGTAGACTAAAAATTTTATATATTTTATGAGGCACTCCATAGCCTCACGTTTTATTCTCACCTTCTACGTTACTGGCATTCCTTCATGAGTTAAGTGCATTTTAAGGACACCGTCTTACCGTGGTATTGCCTTAATAAATGCCTTAATCATATAGAGAAGAATTCCTTATTAATATAGAGGAGGAACAATAAATTGAAGAACTTTATAATTTTCAAATAATTAATATACAACCTTAATATTAAACCTTTCAGATTTCAATATTAGTCGTATATATAGTATTATATATAGTATACCTACTAGTTCTAAAGTAAGAAAAGTTTAAATAAACTACTTGTTTTTAAACGTAAATTTACGTTAACAAAGTCGCATATTTCTCTAGCAACTAACTACTAACATAGCATGTCTGCTGACTCCAACGTCTATACTAGAACATTTTAGTAATACCTAAATTTCGTGGCTTGCGGACCTAATACATATGTATGTATCTGTATAAATTACGTTCACCTTGGCTTTACCTACATATATATGTACATATTTATGCGATACTCGTAGATCAACATTCATAGATTTTTTAAATTACTTATGTATCAATAGTTACTTCTATCCACACTATAAAACAATAGTATTTTTATAAGAGCTCCAATATTTTATAGGTTTTGAAATTATGTAAATAAAATAAATTTATATTTTCATTTCTTCGCTCTGGTATCGAGGCAAAGCGCGGCGTTAAATTCCGCCACTCAAAACGCAATGCCTTTAGAATTCGACGGAAAGTGGGGAACGGAATGTCTTAACACTAGGTTCTCTCTGCCCACCCTGCTGTATGCGAGATACAGCGTGAAACTGATTTTTTTGAAATTATGTCGCTTTTGAAGTCAACAAAAGGATCGGATGCAATAAAGAAGCTTGTGTGTTATTGAAAATTCATAAAGGAAAAAGGATATTAAAAATGCCTTTGTGTATTTTGTATGCGTGTAATATGACAGACATTTATGAAATTCCTACAAAAATCTATGTTTAATATCAATCTTTTTTTATCATTTTGAAAGAAAAAGAAAGAAAAAATCTGTTAAATAAAAAATATTTTTTACATAAAAGATTTAATTTAAAGTATTTAAGACATCAACAAACTGTCCACCACTAATAACTTTGATATTGAAATCGGTTAGAATTTGAAATATAATTATAATCTATTTTTTTTTAAATAATTTTTCTTTCTTATGCATTCATTACAACAATGTTAGTAAATTAAGCATTATTTTTCACCACAAAAGTAAAAAAAAATTATAATAATGCAAAATTACAAAAGAACGCTACATAAAGTAATTGAAATCTATAATTATAATACAATCGTAACGGATCGGTGTCTGTACATGTCCGTTCCGTCGTTAACATTTAGTATTTGTTTTATTTCAATTGATTATAAATAAAAAAGTTATAGATACTATTTTAAAGAATGTCCTTCGGCAAAATAGCTATAAGTAACTGTTTTATCGAATTGTCAGAAGCTTTACGTTTTTAAAATAATATTATTATTTGAAAACAAAAGTAATGCAGACTAGTTAATTAATAATTATGTAGTCCTAGCGGGCGAAGCCGCGACTTGGTCGCTAGCACTCAATAAACTCATTCATATGCATTAAATTGCATAGAGTACAAATTGATACGATTACGTATTCGAACGGTTAGTGAATAAAGCTTAGTGGACAGGTAACTTATTCGATGAAGTGCTATGCAGTTATACAAAGAGAAAATCTCAGCAGTGTCGCTTGGAACTGTCACCGCTGCTTTTTGCAGAGCTTTTGTAGAATAAAATAAAAGTTAAAGTAATTCAGGTCTTGTCTGTTCCTCTTAATATTTTTATAGTTTAACTTCCAAGGTACCATACAAGAAAATTTTCTCGTTTATTTCTGGTAATATCGTGTTATTTTATGTACTGTTTAGCTTGTTAATTCAAATAATTTGTTAATTTCGATGTGAATTATGAACCTACAATAGTAGCATTCAATTAAAACACTATAAATAAGGCAATATAAATAATTTAGTTTATACCTACTGCATAAAAACATAAACAAATATTGTGCATAAAAAAATAACAGTAAATCTTGATTAATATAATTTTAAACAGAACAATGGACGTCTATAAAGTCGGACTTTAAGACCCACTGATTATGTACTGTCGCACAATAGATAAATTACTAAGGATTGAAGACGCCGTCATTTTAATCTAAGCCGGTAAGACTTCTTAGTGGCTTCTAACTGAAGAAAATGCTGAGATAAAGAGAAATTTAACGATTTCATTCAATCCTTTATATAAAAATTAAAAAATAAACTTTTTTAATTTGTTTTAAGAAATAAAGCAAATATACAATTTATATTTTCTGCATTTTTATATGTAAGGATTAAATAGTACAAATAATATAACCATAGTAAGCAAAAATATAAATACTATAAAGAAATGTCTGGTATATTTTGTTTTGCTGTGCTCAGTATTTTTATGAGCGGATGCTGCATAAACGATGATCTAATTAAATGTTCAAGACTCCTAGGAATAAGCGAAAACATTTATGAATGCTGGAAACATTTATTTCTCCGTTTAAAATATGTTTAATTAAGTAGATTACCAAAGTATAGGGGTTGTTTAAGCGAGAAAATTTTAATACCTTATTCATAGCCTCAATATGTTACTCATCCATTGACCACCATGGTCTGATCATATACCTGATTGTAAGCCCGATGGTTGTGCGTTCAATCCCCATGAGGAGGTATCATTCCTTGCCAATGAAAAATTCAAACAAGACCTTGTAGTCTTGAATTTAGGCTGGAAGTGGAGAACAGAGTGCCTTGACACTAAGTTTTCTCTACGTACTAATTTTCCCTAAAACCAAAGCTAAAAAAACGTTAATAATATTTGTAAACAAACAATGCCTCTACGAAAATGAAACAAAATTTTAAAACAAAACGGAGTAGAATGTTAATTTATATTCTTTTCATACTAGGTACCATAATGAAGGAAACATTATGAAGCTAAAAATGTTGTCTACTTTCTCGGTATAACAGTTCTTAAAAATTTTTACCTACTCGAAAATTAAAAAATATTTTAAATTATTATTAAATGAAAACTTCAATTTAATATTAAATAAGAAGTAGTAGGTACAAAATCTATTTGTTTCATTTGTAACGTTGCTTCGCTTCAACGTTCGCTTTAGAATTATCGCTTGCTCGCTTCGCGTATTAACGCTTGCGGATTTTGTTACTGATCATTGTCAGAGATTTGCCATATTTACTAAAAATACATAACACGAGACCAGTTGGGGGCAAAGTTGCGCGACCGTAAATGTGACAAATCGTGGGTTCATTTCGCACTCGGGGGAATGAAATATATTTTATTTTATGAAAAGAGACAAGGCAAACGATTATATTAGTAGTAGATGACAATGACCTAAACGAAAAAAGGCAAAGATACATAAACTTTGTTCGTTCTTGTAAGATTAATATTAATTATTTTAATTTAATTGAAAAGGAAAGTAAGTCCATTGACTTAAACGTAGGTTACTCATAAATATGTATGAATTAAACTAAAACATGTCACGGTACCTCGACCTACAACGAATTTCATACTAAAATCTTCATATAGTCACAAAATGTCTGTAACAACAACGCGCGATATAATACTGACCAACAAACGGTAACGAACATTAATCACTTATGATCATAAGACATTAACAGTATAATAACAACTGTTGATTGCTTCATCTCTTTCTATCCTATACAGTATACGTTTGTGAAACAGAGATGGAATAACGGAAGACATCCTCAGCAAGTAGTCTCTGAAGCGCGACAACATAAGCAGTTTTCTTTTACTAATTTAGAATGTAACGTTTTACCTACTTTATAAAAATTTAAGATGTTGCAAAAATTATGAATATTTTGCTGTTTTTTAAATTATATATTTAACTATTTATGAAAGTATATTATCTTGGAACACAGTGTCTTAACACTTCCAGGTTCCTAGGTTTCAGGGATACAGCGTGAAGGTAGGTAATGTTTCACTGAATCTACCTTCAGGCTGTAAAGAGCGTTCAAATCAAACATAAAGTGGATATATTAACAATACATATGTGGATCCAGTCGGGTTGTAATAAAACATCTACTCGTAGTATTATGTGAGTCTACATATAAACATCAATACTTTTCTCTTCGAACATACGAAGAGAAAAGTAAGCTAATACGTATAACGAAACAATTCTAAATAAATATAATAGAAAAGAAAATCGTTGATACATTCAAAAATATAAATGCAATATCTAACTTCAAGTACCAACATAATTACGTTTTGATATCGGATTATGGATATTATAAGCTGTCACTAACTTTCTAACACAAGACTCGGTTACTTATAACTTGAGTTAAGCCATAGAAGCACTTTTTCTGCATTTCTTTCACGTACTCGTATTAATGTCGACTTTGAACAAATATAGCAATAAAATTAACGGTGTTCATAAATATGCGATTACAATCTTATCGTTCTTTACTTGCGTTATTTAAATGAAGCAATCTTTATATTATTAGTTAGTACATCAAATTTAATTAAAATATTTTTTATAATATAGCAATTACTTAGCACCTTTAGTAACCATTAGAAATTAAACGATACTTTTTTAAAATAGTAAAATCTATATTTTTGCCAATAATAATGGTTTCAAAGTGAAGGGTTATCTGACAATTTCCTCTTTACCAATTTATTTCCAATTCTTTCACAACCAAAACGGACGTTCTTCATCAATCGTCGAGATATAACCTTTGATGAAATCAATAATATTAAAACATAAATGAAGACTACAGATAAATAAGCTATATTTACTTCCATCATTTGCCATATGTAATGGCAAGTACGAGAATATACTTAGATATTATTAAATTCAAATAAACAACAAACTTAAAACTACACCTCTCTAAGCCCCATGCTCGTTAAAAAGCTAAATCTGAGAACAATTTCCGGCGTTAAAGCGTAGAGGCGGAAACGTGCACGAAGTGAGTTTTCACGTGTGCGAAGTGGTTTCAAAGTTCATTGCATACAATTATCTACAGCGAACCTGCACGAATCATAACTACCATTACTGAAATACTAGACCTATTATTTAATAAACAAAACAACAATTAATAAATAATCCCGCATTTTTAATATATAATTAAAATTTAATTAGTGGTTGTAAACGACACTGGTTGTGGGTTCGATCCCCACTCGAGGAAATGAAATATTTAATTAAATTCATATTCCTTCGCACTGGTGCCAAGGCAAAGCGCGGTGTTGAGTTCCGCCGTTAAATTAATGAATCATTAACATGTGAATAAAGAACTTTTAAAAAATTATAATCTATTTATCTTTATGTCAATTTGTAGTTTTATACAAAATCCAATCAATCGAAAGTTGCTGTTATTTTAATATTTTATATAGATATTTATATTGGATCATGTTTAAATATTCAAATAGAGTCAACATGTAGCACATTTGCCCGGTACGTTTGAGTAATGCATACTGACGTAATGCAATTAAGGTTATTTAGAAAAATATTTCGTGAACGAAAATAAACTAGATTAATTTTGTTATAAAATATATGATTTTTAACTTAAGTATTAACAATTTTTACAGTATGAAACTTTTAATCTCTGCTCCCACATGTATATGTGGAAAGTATATCTACATTTATCTTCTTAAATATACTTCCACAAGTAAATATAAAGGGTGAAAAATATGTATGTACCCTCTTCACAGCAAATATGTACTTATTTAATTAAATATCTTTGAGGTTGTGTTTTCGCGGCTGTGAAATGCCAAGGTCGCAGGAGCTTATTTGCTTAGAGCTTACGTGAGGAAAACACAGATTGCTAAATTAAAAAATACCATCCCATTTTTTAAGTATTTTGAACACACAGATTAAAATGTTTACTAAAATGGGAGCATTTGACTCTTATAAGTAAAAAAATATGAATAATACGGACTCTGGATATCGCAAGCTGTTTATTTAGAATCACTAATGTGGAGAAATTGCGAAGACGCATACTTGCATTAGGCAATAGTGTTAAAATAGAGAAAAACAACATTTAACAGAAAAAAAAGACACTAATAACAAACAGCTCAATCCACAGTTTACTCACGTTCTATTTTTAAACATCAAGACAATATAATTTATTGTCCTTAATACACTAAGAGATAATTCAATTTGAAGTACATACCATAAGATGGTCGTTGAAAACTCGGACAATTAAGAGTAATGTAACGTGTGCGGTATGCGCGTGCGACGGTACGTTTCACATTCACATCGCGGCCCGCGCGGACATAACGTGGCTTAACCACGGCACTCGTACAGTGGCAAGTTACCCTAGAAGGGTAATAATACTTACCCTAAGTTACCCTTAAAATAAGGGTTGTGTATACTCAGGGGTTGTTTTAGAGTGCCGTAGGTCGTGTGTTATTAGTGACGGTGTGTGCAGTGGTATGGGATAGCATGGGAGCCGGACAGAGCGTAGAAGGCGAAGTGGGCGCTTCTAGCGACCCGCCTACCCACGACAGGAAGAAAACGCACAAGAGGCGAAGGTAAGAATAGTTATCTAAGTAGAGTAAATGTGAATTATAATTTATCGACAGAATTTCTATTTTGAGTAATTTCTTTACTATTTAGTAGATTATTAGAATATAATAAACAAGAAAAGAACATTTTTTTTTAATACATTTGCTAGGCAAAAACCAAATCAAATAGATAGATTCCATAAATAAACCACCCTACCAAAGCTCGAGTGTACATACATAGATTTTATTGAAATCTTCAATAGAATCACGTAAGTAATTGGATTGGTGACACAATACGGGATCGTTCACCTGTGACGAAGCTTGTACCCTTCAAAATGTGATATTGAATGTTGTAGACAGAGAGTCCTTCTTTTGTGAGTTTTAGGTCGACTTTATTATAAAGATAACACATTTACGTCTCGAAAGTTATTTAAGATTTCTGATAAAAGTATAATTTAATCTTTATTTATTAAGATGTAAAATGTTTTACGAGCTTTATTGTATTTTCTGTAAAATTTATTAAATTACTTCCATAATAATTTTTTTTAAAAAGAAGTTCGTTAGATATTAGGATTTTTTTTCTAAAATTTATATAGAAAGTTTATACCGTAAAGTAACTTGTTTTTCAAAACAATCGCACAAAACTCCCTCGGTGGTGTTCACACAGTTTCAGACAACTTTATTGTGATATCAAATTTTTCGTTTAAGCTTGATGCATTTCAGTCGTAAAGAAAATGCTTGCCATATATAATAAACTAAATATTTCATATATTATTTATGACTGCGTTAAATTTTATTCTCATTAGTTCTATAAAGAATAGTAAAGACTTGGGTAACGTGCTTTTAAAATTGTAATTAATTTTTAAAGGAAGTGGTGCAAATGACTCTAAGAGTTATAAATTTAAAAATCTTTACAATTGAAAAACTTTTCCTGAAATTATTCGTTCATTCCCCAACTTTTCTAGTAGGCGAGGTAAAAGATTACAAAATATCCAACGTTTCCAAATAACTGAAGTGAAATTCGAGTTGCAAGAAATAGTTCGCCGTAATGTAGGTTAAATATGATAAAATAATTATAGCTAATATATAGTAATTTTATGCTGAGTAGGTGAATGGAATGTTAACAGTCTCCTACGGTTATCAATCAATCACTCTTTGTGCTAATTAACTATAGCAAACAGATTCATGCCGATAATTACGTACGTTCGGTGTTGGAAAACAAAGCTTTGGTAACCTGCGCTATGTGTTTATGTCAAAGAGTATTATCTCTGAGCTCCCTTTAACACAATGTGTTTGGTCAAACAACTAATTTGACTTTTAATTTCAGTAATTTATTGTTTTTTTATATTTTTATTAAAAAAATGTGTAAATAAAAGTATTTTTTATAGTTCATCTAGGATTTTCATATTCTTCCCTATTCATAATTCAAGAAAGGTACAACAATTTCTGTATACATAATAGGTAGCAGTAAAAAAATATAGAAACTACGCATAGAGATCTAACATGTACAAGAAATATTTCATGCCTAACGTCATGTAAATTGTTTTTATCTTTATCAAATAAATATGCTTCAAGCATGGAAATAATATTGAAGAAATAAATAACTCTCATTTTTTATTCATTGGGACAACAAGATATAAGAAGTTCATTTTGTCATTTATTTTATAAAGAGTGTATTTTATTTAAAATAAAATTTTATAAGCGTTGAATGTTTTACATTATTAGTATTTTTTTATTTAAATTAATTGAAAAATTTGGCCTAAGTTTTATTATAGTACAATAACTTAGCTATAAAATAAATATTTGTAAATAGAAATACATATATCTACGAACTGAGAAGGGACTCAACGTCTTCGTTGTCTACATTATTTCTTCAAAATACCACGAATTCATGTCAGTGAATATATATAAAAGACATTGTACTATTTTATTAACTACACATTAATTAATTTAATAATTCATATTAATTCATCTATCTCCTTATATACTAGAATGTAATAAAATATACCTACTTTAAAAGTCCTAAAGTTATTTATAAGATTACTTTCATTTTATCTTATTTCACCATAGGGAGTCATAAACCATATTCAGCCTGATTCAGCAATTTAACACCCTGAAATATAAGTAGAGATTTTTTGATACAATATTTATTTTAAATTCATATTCTTTCATCTAGTTTTATATTGCAAATACTAGCCCAAGTTATTTTACCTGTGTAAATTATTTGGTACTAAGTGATTAATATTCTTATTATTCTTATGATCCAACATTTTTATTATTTTATATGCTTTAATCACGTAATAAAAATATTGAAAATAGCTTTATTAAAGTTATTAAGCTCTTCAAACCGTAAATAACTTTACTTATTTGAATCTCCACCCTCTACCACAGCACACTCCACGTAATAGGCTATAAAGAACTTTTTGATAAATATATTACAAAATCTCAATATCACGTATGAACATAAAGAAAAACCCTATTATTTTCCTGTATGAAAAACTGTCAAACGATATTGAATGCGTTATACCAACATCAGTTTACTTTTGTCCCTAGGGTAATTATTCTTTCATAGATCGATTTCGATCCCTGAGCCTACAAAGTAAGCTTTTATAGATATATCATAGAGAAACTAAGTATATATTATTTCAAAATGATAAAAATATATATAAAAACACCCGTACTATGGCTTATAGCCGTTAGTGCTCGACGTTACAACCGTTACCGAGCATCTTAGACGAGTTAATATAATTATATTTGATTTTAGTATTGGGTATATATAATATCACCTTTCTTCCTATAGTAAATCTAATAACAACGAACATAGGCACTGTTATACAATTAAGTAGGTAGGGCGTAAAATGTATATATTTATAATTGTTATATGCATTTCTCACGTTCTTATATAAATCTTGTAAGCCAGATAGCAACTGTCTCCGCAATACTCGCTAAGCGAGACCCTGTTGTAGTATCTAAACTAATTTGATAATTATGAAATACTAGTGGACCCGGACGCGGCTACGCCTGCTTGAACTATAAGAATATTTTCGCGTCGGTCTTACTCATACTATGCCGCCCGAAGCTAGCCTTCATTTCGAATCAGTGACATCTCCTTAATTATTTATTAGTTATACAGTAAACTATAATTTCAATCTAGATAAAATGCTAAAAGTGACTATTATATTTATATTCATAAGGATGAATATCAAAATGTCGCGGTAACGGTTGCGTAGCGACGCGACGGTTGTTATTAACATGGCAGAATAAATTGCATGTCAAATTAGAAAGTACTTTAAAATATATTAGTTTATATGTGTAATGTAATGTTATATAGCTTATAGCACTTCTGAAGAATGCAGCTTTCATACAAAACAAAAACAATGTAAATCGGACCAGTAGATCCAGAGATCTTAGCGTTCAAACAAACAAACAAACTCTTCCGCTTTATTATATTAGTATAGACAAATGGTAGACGACACTGAAATCGAAAACCTACAAATAGCATTTTATACCTAAGCTTTTCTTATTTGGTGTAGAAAAAACAATGAAAAAACAAAGTAAATAAACTTTTCCTCCAATATGAGAACAAATTATTTTTAATTATGATTACAGGCCTGTACCGAAAAAGGGCGCTCAAGCTAATATATTCATTAAGTTAAGCTGTGCGTCGTATACCGCACTAATAACTGATAAATGAAGGTTTCGTATTTTATATTAAAATTGTTGCAGGAAAATGATAATATTCCATTTAATACAGTGCCTCATAAGATTGATGACTAGTTCGTGATACCTAAATATAGATATTTTTATAGACATTATTTTTTATAAAAGAAGCTTCAATTTATTTAAAAAAAATGTTTAAAGTGAAACTTTTAATAAGAATAGTAATTTACAAAAGAATACAATATTTATAAGAAAGTATCATATTTTTATAATACATACCTAAAGTATTCCTCCTATTAATATTTAATTATATTTTAAAATGTTTTTTGCTAATATTTTCAGCTCAGTTAAGTAATAAAACATTTTAGAAATTTCTATATTTAGACTTAAAATTAACCTGCGTTACCTATATTTAAGTTGAATCTAAGTTCAGAAGAAAAATAACAAAAATATCGAGAAGAAAATATCAGAAGAAAAATAATAATAACAAGTTAAGAAATTCAGTGTGTATTATTCTCATCAAGTGTAGAGGTCCTCGACGCGCTGGATTACACTCAAGCTCTCTCGTTTTGAAAGGCTTTTGACTCCAAAATGTTAAAGTAGCATTAAAAATGAAATATTTATTGCTTTTTATAGAAAAAACTCGTTTACATATTAAAATTTTATTTAAAAAGAATATATATTATAAAAATTAAGAATATGGGGTACGCAAAGGGAACCCATTGTTAACATACTCTGTTAACCATTATACGCCGAACTATGGTGGCATTGCCTGTTGAGCGGCGGAACTTAACGCCTCGCTTTGCCTCCACACCACAGTGAAGAAATGAAAATATTAAATATTTCATTTCCTCGAGTGGAAATCGAACCCACAACCAGTGGCTTCTCAATTTTCTATTCCAATATAATACGATATACTAATGAGCTGCGGTTTGGATCGTATTAACTACGGTTATGCCGTAAGCCCGCAACATCTATTAATTAACAGGAGTGGATCTGATGGAGATGTAGTGGATTTCAAAGGAATTTATGAATGAATTATGTTTTACAGTATTTAAATTGATACTTGAATATTGATATTGAATAGTAATATGTATTAAGGAGCGACATTGAAGGATACTTGCATTTATACAAGAGTTTATATTCTTCTTTTACAGTTATTTTATTTATTGAGCCCAGACGTGGGGGCAGGGGCACAAACTGAGACTGTAAACGCGACAGCTTGTGAAAATGAAATATTTATTTTTATATTTCCTCACTCCGGGGTAAGGTAAAGCGCGGCGTTGAGTTTCGCCACTCAACAAGCAAGAATTTGAAAAAAGGAGAACAAAGTGTCTTAACGCCTGCCCTGCTGTGTGGGGGATACAGAGTGACCCAAAAAAAATTAAAAAACGAAGACCAAGTGAATGCAAAACTATTTAACTCTTAAACACACTAAATACTGTACTCGCTTTACTTTACAAAATCTTTTGCGTAAAATGAAAGCTGGTGATACGAAAAAAAAAGAGTTCAATTTTTGTGCTAAGTTGTAGAGTGTATTCAAACGAAGATTAATGTTTCTCGTTCGTGCATTTTATCTTTTTTATACATATTTTACATGATTTTACATTTTTTTTGTACATAGGTAAGATACGTATTTTGTAATATCAATAAAAGGATGTGGTTTACGAGATTTTGTATTATTCTGCAAAATATCTTCCGTTATTTTAAAAAAATGGAAGCGACTGCGCTCAAAAAAAAATATTTTTTATCTATACTGTATTAAGTGTGAAGCAAAACTACAAAAAACTATAAAACATTGCCGATCTTTCACTTCTCATTCTCCAAAAACATACCCGAACGCCAAGGGGATATCTCTCGCTCTATTTTACACAATTATCCATTGTACATACATATAACCACTGATCAACGGCTACAATGAATACAATATAACGTAACTACCCCCAGTAAAGACACGAGCCAATATCAAAATGCCTAAAGACATAATATATCCCCTTAGGGAAGTATCTTTTCTCAACGCGTTTTCTTATAGTGAAATGTAATAAAGATGTATGGCGACCTAGTTGCGGTACTTTCAAGAAAAATATTTCAAAAGTTAAAATTAGTGGCGTATCGAGATATGTTGGCACTAAGAAGTGCCTGAACTTATGCTGTTTTTATTTTATAAGAAAGATTTTAGTTAACTTTAATTGTTAGCCAAACTATTCCTTATTTCTATATTTTGGAGATTAAATAAAGAGGTGGTAACTATAATTAAAAAAACCTATTTAAACGTGTATGTATTGTATTGTTTATCTGGCGTAAAAACTAATTCTAAACTTCTTCTTTAATATCTATTTACAATCTTTACAAATTTATTAATCGAAAAAGGTTACTTGAATCTACAACAATGTTTACAAAATCGAAACCAGTTATTTCGTTTTAGAGTTATATTACAAGCACAATTATTAAAATATTCTATATAACTATATCCAAAAACGAAAAAAAGATTTTTAGCCTGTATAGGTAAATGCATATTTTAATTTCGCATGTAAGTTATTCAACATATTCAGTGATTTGAAATTCAGTAGGTGCGACTCACCATCGCCTCACGAGATCGAGTGATATTAAAACGTATCCAAAGGAACTGTGGAACTTTCTAAGTCATTGCACAAAAAGATTGGAATGGAACATTTTGAATTACGAATGAAAAAATACCTTATACTATTTTGTTTACATCATCTATCTACTTTAATACTGTCTTATCAGATATCTAAAATACTGTCATAAATAAAGAACGATATTTTAATTTTACAATTTCAATTGAGCGTCGATTGTAAAAAATCTTTCTAATCTTTCTAATCTTTGTTAGAAGAAGAAGAAATTAATAAAGCAACACTTTCAACAACCCGCGGTGTTTCCCGCATATCCGTTTTTAAACGAAATTACTTAACATGCAATATTTTTTGAACATAAATCACGCTATAGTACATTGCATATGCTATAGTACATTGCATATTATAGGATTGCAAAAAGCAACTTTAAAAGAATACCTCAAAAGCAATTTCAGACTTACAGAATTAAATTGGCATAACTTTAATGAAAATGTCTAAAGTAGGAAAGCGTTATTGACATTTTCATAAAATATAGTTTTTATGAATTCTGCCTGTCCGAATGAAGTCATAAATCAAATGAAAAGTTTATTCAATATTATTTTTTCAGAGTGGAGGCGAGTTTTCAATATAATCGGGCAAAAAGGAAAACTTCACTGCTTTTATAAAAAGCAGGTGGAATCTTTAATGACAATTTAACAGAGGCTTTTATATATATATAGACAAGCGTTCAGTAAAATTTTACGACACAACACGAGCGTTTTTAGTTTACGATGTACCTATAAAATATATAGGAAAGACAAAAAAATTTTAAAGACTTAGGTATAATTTTATTAACATTATTTTAAGCCATCAACTAAAGGATAAATAATATACTAGTAAATTTAAAAAATATCAAACGACATATGTACAATAAATAGTAAATTCACATCATATAAAATAATTGAACATTTAAATTTAATAATTTATAAAATAATGCAAAAGACAATTCAAATTCAAAACAAACAATTCAAAGACAAATTCAAAACTATGGCACGAATGCAAAATATATGTCTCGGTTTGACGAAATAATTTATCGCCGCAATTTTACAAAGCTCGTATACTTTCAACGAGATACGGACGAAGTTTATGGTCAACGCGCTCCAATAAACGTGTCCTTTTGCCGTCCACAATTGTTCCTACAGGTATACTTACTTACACCTGTAATCATTATAAAAAGGACTAACCTTGGACGTCTCGATGTCGTTTTTATACAAGACTAAATATAATAAGAATATTTTTTTAACAAAATTGTGGTTTATTTAGAACTGCTAATGCTTCATGCATTAGCATTGAAGTCGGTTAAAAAGGTAATATAGCGTTAAATAACGTAAAACACGGTTTTCTGTATAGATATTATATATTACTTAAATAACACAGGAATAGCGAACCCTAGAAGACATATATAAAATTTAATTTACAAAGTAAATATAGATATGTATGCAGTATTGCAGTGTTGGCGTCCAGTAGCGATTAGCAAGCCAGCGCAGCGCAATTGGAGCGCATCCTAACTGGAACTGCGGAGAGCGGGCGCCGTTATCAAGTTTTTTTTAGATTTTATCTATATGAAAGAATTTACTTGTACGAAATTTGTTAATCAAAGAAATTACTTTATTTTTGTCGATAATATGAACTTACTTACTTTCTCTCATCTCTAGAGTGTGTGATGACGTTTACTCTTTTCTCCACTTTAGTAATAATTTAGTAATTTAGAGACGTACGCGTATTTAGCCACAACAGAGTAAGTTATGCAAATAAAAATTTCAGTATACATTTTAAAGTTTTTTCCCAAATAATAAAATCATCCATGTGATAAAATAATATTGATAGGAAATGGAATGAACAATTTCGGCAGCGTGAAAGTAAACTTCCGAAAAAGGAAAATAAAGTTAAAAGTTTTGAATAAAAAATTATACTTCCCGCATATTAAACGACAACGTTGTTTTAACAACACAAAGTAATATAAAAGTGTTATAAAGCGCCGTAGAGTATAATCAAATATTCTATTCAGTGGAACCTACTACCTTTAAGTATAAGTTTATTATTATTTTAGTTATTATAGCAGCAGTATTATAACAGTTCCTCAGATACGAATTAAGATTCACTAGCAGTTTGTTTTCACTGCACACGTAATAAATCATTCACTAACTTATTAATAATGGATTCTTAGTTTTATCTACTTAAATAATAAGAGGAAAATATGTATCACCAATGGAAGAAATAAGAAATTACCAATCATTATATTATTATTAATAAGTATTACTTTAAATAATTACCAAAGGCGTAGTAAAAGCTTCTTTCGAGTTACTTTAACTTCCGGTTGACAAAGTTTTAAGTTCTGGATACTTCACGATATAGAATTACTAAAAGCAATATTTTTTTATTTATATTACCCGACGGTTACTAATAAAGCTGTTACTTCAATATTTGTATGAATTTTATCAAATTCAAACCAACATCCGAATATAGTGAATCGAAAACTCATATTTTACTGTTTTATACGTAAAAATCAAATCTTATAACACAATATAAATATAGAACTAGGTAGTTTGATGCTGTTACATTCCATCTCTAAAAACATCATTAATCTCTTATTAATAAAACAAGTTAACAAATTCGACGTAAACGTCAATTCGCAATTGTCTTCTGAAGCGTTGTCGTAACTCATACGTCCGCCGCGAACGCTTCGACGCTTCACGTAAAAAGTGCGCAACGAAGCGTGCTAGCCTCTCGCGTTTCTCCACACTACATTTTTCCACTAAGACATATGTAAACGGCTGAATCGTTTCACGCTAGCTAAACAACGAAATTATCAGATTAGAATTGAAATTAAATTAGTTATGTAAAAAAACACATGCGTATGTGAAAATTACGCGTATCTTGTAAGTAAAAACGAAAATAGGCATCAAAGATTAGTATGGAAAGTTAATGATGATAGATGGAATGAAAACGAAATCTTTGAAAGGAACTTTTTATATAAAAATGTTCCAAACTCAATTAAAATTATTTTGTGTTGTATATTAAATGAATTTTTTTTCATGCTTAATTTGTTTTGCATGGTAAAATTATTAGATCCCGTAAAATTATTTTTAATTAATTTAGCTTTTTTTTTTACAAATAAATAACCACCATTGAAGCGCGTTTATAATTAAACTTTTCCCTTAAACGTTTTAAAGCCGACTTTTTGAAAGCTGGAAAATGAATGAAAACTTCGTCCATAAACACCAAAGCAAGGGGCCGTGACAAGGCAAACTTTTACACGATTCTCTCTAAAAATACATTCGTCCCTTGCGGTATACATTTTTGACCGAGGAAAAATATTTACCAGCCTTCATCGTTTACATTTCTCCATTAGGAATATTGACGAAAAATAATAAAATTAATATTACAAATATTAAAAAAACCGTTGATTTATTTTAAAAATAAATAAATATCAGAATATCTATGTTGATAAATGTAGACTGGATTCAATATTCACTAAGGCTGTAATTTCCGTGCAGAAACCACTCTAAGAGAGGCTTTTAGCTAAGACTTTTAATACAGTAACAAATAATATAAAAACGTATACCAATAATAATATTAAGAAAAATGTAGACTACTATGTCAGTGAAGGGTTTATCTTAGTCTGTGAGAAACATTATGTAAATAATAATATGTATAAATATGTCCATGGTCTTGTATATTAAAAAAGTTGTTGTTTCAATAATGAGATTACATGTAGGTATACTCGTATATATTCCGAAGTTCCATAAATTTGTTCGAAACTTTTGATGTGTTCAGCGTTTACAACGTGAAGTTTATGATCCGATTTTTACGTTGCGACGTCGGTACATGTGTACATATATGTGTGTACATCGCAACGTAAATATCGGAATTGTTTCACCATTTAAACGTAAAACATACATACAAACTGTAGTCTATAATGCATTATTCTTCCTAAGTATTATCTACATAATAAACCTCATAATAATACAAAAAGTTAATTATTCCGATTTGTGAGCAAAAATTAAAATGTATTTAAACACATGCATTTTAATATTTAAAAATAATTGCCGCCAACGACGTCCTATTTTGCGGAAAAAAAACTTGATTGTAGATATAACGAATTCGTCCGTAGGCACATATGTACATTCATGTTTCTCATTATCCAAAGAAAAAGTAACTTGTTCTTACAAAAGAAAAGTCTTATTTATTTTTTCAGCGGCCGAAAGTTTTGATTGCGCAAATTAATCGCATTACTGAATGGAGCAATAAAAGTATGGTGTGTAGTCGCCATCAGATACCGTAGTTCCGTTAGAAGAGTTTCTCTGAAAGACGAACTTGCCAAGAAAATACGTAGATAGTTATATCTAAAACGTTTATTTTACTTAATTTTCTTCTATTCTTTGCCAATTGCTAGTACTCGTAGATACTTCGTATGAGCTCATCAAGAGAGACGTGCCTACATGTAATGATCTCTTCTCATACTGTATCTTGCATTTAGCAAAATAGGGAAAGAGGGAACCCAATGTTTAGACCCTCCGTTCCCCACTTACCGCCCAATTTCCAGAGCATTGCTTGTCACCAGAGGATGAAACTGAAACTATTAAATAATTATTTCCCCAAAGTGGAATTGGAACCCACAAACGTCGCCTTTAGTCGCACAAAACGAAATGAATAAGAGACAAAACAAATATCAGATAATGTGTATCACTATTGAATAGATATTTGCTGTTAAGAAATTCGAAGCAAACACCTATGTCGAGAGACCGATACAATTTCGTAGCAGGAGGAAATTTATTATTGGACTTGCATAGCAATTAGATACAGCCTGCAATTTGTACCACCTTCGGCTGGTTCCCACATTGTGATTAATATAGTTTTGTATGTGTTATATTCATACTAAGTATCTATATTTATTTATTTGTACAAACGTTTGAAAATTATACCTACATAGTTATATTTTGGTAAAAAATTGTATAATATTAAGTAATAAGTAATATAATATAATTACAGGACAATAAAACTTACTTTTGTTTTGCACATAAGAAACATTAATTAATAGAAGTCTTAAAATAAAAAGGTATCCTAAAAACATATGACAAGGAACAAAAGTGTTCGTTATCTCTTTTTTTTTTTTAACATTACATAAATTTCGTAGTCCACAAGGATCGTAATTCCAGTGCCCGCCTAAATTGCTTCAAGTGGTGGTTGACATGGCGTGAGAGGGCTAGACCGAGATAACATACATGAGTGTCTGCCTTGTCCAGGTCCTTATCAATTAAGAGCACTTTCCTTCTGTTAAATTGAAGTTATGTTGTGAGGTACTTCTGTTAATTATAGATCGATTAGGGCTAAATCAAGACTATTTCGAAATTAACTATAGAAGGGAAAAGACCCTGTCTAAATTCATTACAAGTAACAAATAGTTTACTCTATAAATGTATATAGTGGTAAAGTTGTAGCTATATATTTACTTCAACTTTATCATTTTTTTTTCTATATAGTGTGAATCATCTCACAAGATAAATAAACAGTTCAATTCAAACAATTTCATAAAAGTACACTTCGCTTCGGCAGAGTATTGACAACATAAACAATGCCACAGATATATTTTAATAATAAAAAAATACATTTTAAATCATTTAAACTCTACAATACCATACTTAAAATGATGTTGAAATATTATATAAAGTAAAATTCTAATTAACTTGATTTCTGTTGTTCTAAATTATACGTTACCTACATTTAAATAGAATACTAAAATTTTGTTATTTAACTGACTATATAATATTAAATATGTAAAAGAATATTTTGTAAAGTATTTTACTAGATTTGCTTGAGTTTAATTACTCATGAAGTGTTATATCAGCTTTCACTTTGACTTGAAAGTAAAAAAACCTTTTGAATAATTATTTAGGTTAAATTAAATAAAAAAAATATCGTCTAATAAATAAATACAACAATTTATGTCAGTTTTCTCAAAGAAAACACCAGTAACTATCTTAACTGAGACATTTGTACCCAAAGACATTAAAGTCCCCATACCATAAATTTGAAGTATAGCATAGCTAATGGTGATACATGGCGGTTAGTGAACCCAATTTAAACTCAGCGAGTTATGCGAAAAATAAAAAGATTTGGTACAAGCGTCTTGCATTTATAGTGCGTCAACGGGTGTTTTTCTTTAAATACGTGTGAAAGTATAACTAAATTTATGGATCTCTACGTAGTAAAGTAATTCATATTCTTCAAGCACGAACATGTGCTACTGGCACGCGGTCTTTACAAACACAAACTGAATGTGTATAATGAAACATCAATTAATTTACATATTTATTTGATTTAATGAAGAAAATAAGTAAAAATTGATTTATCTGGTGTTTTACCAATTTATGTCTTAGCGTTTACATAGATAGTATTTTAAATAACCTACTTTGCCATAACTCGTTAACGTCGTTCTTCTCTCGTTCTTTATAAATATGATTTTTTATTTTACATTGTTAATAGATCGGATCGAATACTTTATATTCACAAAATAAAGAAATGTATTGCCTCATGACTGAAATAGTAATCGAGCGAAGCGTAAACACCTAAAGTAGAGGGCAATCGTCGCCTTTAAGGAGAAATAGTCTCGTTACTATCACAATGACGCCGTCATTCAGTCGCTCTGGCTTGCGTTTGCCTTTCAAGCTTGCCAAGCTTAGAAACGTTTAATTTTTTTTCAAATACATTTTTCTACGTACTTAAAAAATATATGCTTGTGATTCTATGAAAATAATAAATATTATCATTTTATTACTACTTACTTATTTCTGGTGAGAAAAAGTCGAGATATTCATTATAATTATAAAAATACTATAAAATATAATACAAGTAGATAATAAAAGTTAACACAAACGACCTTCGACGCCATTAGTAGACAAAGAATATTAATATCGAAGTAATATGATACAAACAAAACGAAAGAAAGTTCGTTATATAATCTTATCCGTAAGAGGTATTAAGAAAATCACATTATTAAGTTGATATGACGAGAAACAACCCTCGTAAGGTACCTACCATGTATATGAAAGAGCACTATTAGCGCCATTCTCCAAAAGGAAAAGAGTTTGCAATTTGCAGAATTATCACAAGTTATTCCTTTTCCTGTTACTCAGTTTTCCACTTGCCGCCCATTATGTAAGCTTTTTTACGCTTTTTTTTATAAGCTTTTAAGGTGGGGGAACCCAATATAACGCTTTGTAAGGAAGACCGGGAAAATAAGTAGGTATATGAAAATTATTTTCGGAATGAAATTTGAATCCACACTTATACTATAAATGTTCGTGCCTGATGCATAGAACATTTACTACAGTTTCAGCTGAACCACTTTCCACCTTCAAGTTAACTCTTATCTTCCTCTACCGGGTGACCACTGGGAGAAGATAAGACACTGTTCCGTTAGAAAGTTAGAGATATAACTCTATACAAAGACTGTTTCTGTCCAAAGTTTAGTTAGTTTAATTCAAACTTTGTTTTCTATCAAACGGGCGCAGTTAAAGTTAATAACTACAATAACGATTTTAATACATTGTATTTATAACATCTTGAAATTTTTTATTTCATCATAAACTTACTTTACCTCACATTTCTATCATATTATATAACCCAAATTTTATTATAAAACATATCAAAACTAATTTATAATGAGATTTATAGAAACAATTATATAAAAACAAGAACTATCACGTTAATAAATATAGTCCAAAGCAAAAGAAAATAAAAAATATTTTAAATATAATAAAAACTTTAAAATAAAAAGAAATGAAAGAATTCATTATAAAATTCATACGAGGCTTTATTTAGAAATTGCGGAAAAATTAAAACACATCTTCAAAACAACATAGTGCACGTACTAGTAATATACTCGTAAAGCAGCATTAAATTATGTAGGTCACTATGCTCCGCTTTTGGTTTTGACATGACAATAATTTTCATTATAAAAATATATTCAAAAGTTTTTTAAAGAATTTTAAACGATGTCTGACAGCTTTGTGTTTTCAATGAAAGAAATAATTATGGAATTATCGTACTAACTACAGCAATTGGTTTATATTTAAAGATTGTTTTTATCCAACACCATTTGACCCTTTTATAGTTTATTAAGAATTATATGAGTAAAACCATCTATACAATGAGTACAAACACTATACACAATTAGAATACCGAATTAAAATATTCATCCATTAGCCACATTCAGATGTACGTAACGACCGTCATTAAGATATCATTTTAAACCCGCTATAAAACGCACTTGCTTTTTTACGAGACTTGTCAAAGTTTACTTTATAATAAAAACCTTATTTAGATCATATAATACGAAAAAGATAAGTAATTTTCCAAGTTACAATTCACTGTCATTGAAAATGATACGGCCATCAGAATCGAAAAAGTATTTTAGTCCTAAAAAAATAATAAAAAGCATAATAAGAAAACTTTTTAATTTGTGTAATAAAGTAGACATATGAAGTATGTAAATAAGTATTAAGTAGTATATAATAATTAAGTTTAATAATTATTATTGAAATTCTAATAACGCTTACAAATCTTTCAAATTCAATTAGTGTTCGTACATTGTCGCACAAACTCATGAATAATTTAATATATTTAATTCCACCACATACGTTTGTATAATTACGTAAAGAATTTTCTCAAATTCGTATAATTAATATAAAATTATTAGATATCGAGCAAGGTTTTAAAAAAATATATATAATATATATTATGCTATTTTTTATAACCTCTTTTAGCCTACCTATCCTGTCATCATTATGTCTGTTGAAATTAACAAAAGCTGAACATTCTGCATAATTGATAATTACCTGAAACAAGTAAACATTAATTAATTATTATTGTATAAAATTATTTGAATAACCAAATTACGAATACCATTTTAAATTTAAAATTAGGTGTCTGTGGGAAATGTGATTGTGTCGTTACAATAAACCGTTAATATTCGTTAAACTCAAAAATAATATTTCAAATAAACTCTATAAATATTTATAATAAATTTATATGAATACATTATAAAAATTTGGAGGAACAACTCCGAATTTGGTTCATTAATACTAACAACGAAAACTCCAATTACAGCATAAGCTGATGCTGTAAAATTATTCACTACAAAATTTCATAATGCCATTTAAATTCTCAGTGTTTCTCATCAATGGCCGGTCTGTTTTGTTAACATTTAAATGTTATTAGACAGGAGTAATTAGAATGTATTAAATGAACGTATAAAATAAACGGAACGTCGCCTCGTGACACAATTAAAGCACATGCAATTGTTTCAAAGTAAATGAAAACATTTTATCGGAGGTATTAGTTAATTATGTAATCAAGCCTAATGCGATCGTATGCAAGTTTATTACGGATTTTTAATATAAAAAAGTAGTACTATAGTATAGATAGAAAGTAAAAAATAAACAGCAATCAAGCCTGAAGAAAATATTCGCATTTAAATATATAAAAGAATATATTATTTTCCGTAAATATGAAAAGGTCTGGTATATATTAAGGTTATTTATAAGATTGATCTGAAAAATTAATCAAATTAAAGAAATAATCTACATTCTTGATTTCCACATAAAATTACTTCCAACTATATAAATTACAATGCTACACTACATAGTTTTCTCTTCGACCTCACACAATTTTATTGAAAACGCATTGTTGAGAACAAAAATCATCGATATTAAAAAAATAACTCAAATCCCAACCCACTTCATAGTATCGAAATAACATTCCCATTGTAAAACGATAATAAAAGTCGCCATTTAGCTCGCTCAATGATTCTCATCCGAACAAAGGCAACTGTATATCAACCTGCCATTCAACTATGGCTCAGTATTAAAAAAATAATAAAAATTAAAAAATAGAGCAGAATTTCAAACGAAATTGAACCTCGGTTATGGCAAAACTGCCCGCAGACACAAATCTCGTTATTTAGTACGTAAGTCGGTCGCTTGGCACTGGTATTTCGTATTGCGGTCTGGACTATACGAGTATGTTTTGGACTTCATATTTTAATTCGACGCGCTAGTTTCTAGTTGTCTAGGATGAGATAACGTTCTGTGTTTGCCACAGAACTCGTATAATTAGGTCATTAAGTTTCACTTACCCTACCATATTAAAAATTTTGAATAGTTTTATAAGGATTTATTTGCTTTTGTTCGTAAAAAATACAAATATTTAAACTAAACTTTATTAGTTATCGGTGAAACTCTCAATCGTGAAAATTGTGAAAGAGAAATAATAAATATTTATCTTCAAAATTATATATAGTACCAAAAAACCGTAATGTATTCCAATATACATTTTCTTATGAATAATAGCCTAATCATGACAAAAAATAATAGTTTTCCATAGTGAGCACAACGAATTCTTGATATTCGAGGCCATATCTTGACATTGATAAATACTGTGGCGTAGATATGGTATATTAAGTAACTTATCAACAGTTGTTTTTTAATAAGCGCTACATATTTCTATCTAAAAAGAATAATTAGTTTTTAAATTACAAACAAAAATATTAAAAATTGCACAAATTTAACATTATTACTATCAATCACCTAACCTTTATGGACGATCAACATGAATAATTTTAGTGTAAGCAAAAATAAGGATATTCGTAGAGCCCGGCGTCGTAGATGCTGGCATCTCGTAGCACATTGTAGATCAAAGCTTTAGTGCTACGACCCGTGCCAACTAGTACATAAGCTCGTATTTATACAATTTCTGAAGGATTGATGTAAAATATGGAACAGAACAATTTTAAAAGCAGAAGAATTATATATCGGCAGTTAGTTTAATGTGGAAAACACGAACGCACGAAAATTATTTAAATATAATAATTTATAATTCACTCGAGAGACGATGAAAGCCACAAACTACGAGTGTAGTCGAATTTAATTTGTAGACATAATTTATTTAGGATAAACAATATTTATAATAATAGGGACTTCTACATAAAGCAGCTTATATATATGGCCGAAACACAACTGACTATTTTCGAAAGCGGCTTAAAATACCCCGTACAATGCTTTGGACATTGTACATCTTAGATTGTTTATTCTAGGCAGCTTTATGCGACATACGGTGTTAGAACACACAAAATGTCTGTTTTATTTTGGTAGATAGAAAATTCTGTAACATATTTTCTATATAATATGGATAGCTGTTGGATATAGCATTGGGCAGTATGTTAGGTTTTTAATTTCAATATTTTTTTATCTATTATTAGATAAAAACAACACGCAATGCCTCCAGAATTCGGCGGAAAGTGGGGTATGGAGTGTCTTAACACTAGGTTTCCCCAGCCGATCCCACTGCATGCGGGATACAGCGTGATTGTATGATAAAACAAACGAAGCCATGATTATCCAGGCCGATGAGGCAGGCACGAGACTTTGAATCGTAAATTGAAAATAAGTGAATTTGAAGACAAATTTAAGATTTGAAGGAAATGTTTATTCATTATACAATATACAACTTGTTTACAAGTAAGCTAGTTTGAGCAACACAATTTCATGTTTCAAATTACTTACAATAATAAGAAGCCGTGTTTTGGAACCTTGAATAAGCTTAATTATGATTCGTACATTTTCGAACATAAAATAATAAAAAAGTTAATAATAACATAAAATGTATTATATTTTTTTTGCTAACTGTCGTATATTTTGGATAAAAAACTTAACCCTAAAATAAATCTACATGAAAGACGAATACGTAACGAGTATTTACATAACAACAGCCATAGTTCAATGTCCCGCCTATTTCACCTTCATAACAAATCGGAACCCGCTTTGATTATATTTTACACAGTTTCAGTTTGCTGTAGATATTTGTGGACTTTGATCTATCGACATTGTCATCAATCGTCTAATATCAATAAAAGTGAAACGAGCAGGGATATGGATATGTAATTCTGCCAAAAAGTAGCAAAGTTATTATCATTGCACTGGCAGGTTACAAATCCTAGTGTTTTTTTATTTAAATTTTATGAATTCAGCCAATTTTACTGGATGAAAATATTGTATTTGTTTGTATTCTGCAAATAAAAAAGGATAACAGTGTCATATTTCATTAAATCCATTAGCCTTTCAATAGTATTTAGCTAAAAAGTTTTTTTTGTATCAGTAAATATATGATTAAATATGCAATACATTCAAATACATATAGAAATGAAAAAAATGTTGCTAAAAAGAGGGAGATTTTTTCCACATTTCCACATATTTTCCACATTTCCGTAGTATATATGAATTGTAGGGGTATAACGTTATCCCATACCATACTTGAAATGATTAGTATGCACAGCATACACAGCCTCCGCGAGTATATGAGTCTGATAAGTGGAGTAACGCAGAAATAAGCTAGCTCTTCAACCCTAAGAATTGGGAGTCTAAGATATGGGTTGATGCGCGAGGAATATATATATAAAATAAATTCGTGAAAAAAAATTCTATATTCGTATTCGAGATTGGTATTAAATAAAAAATATATAAAATTAAAGGAAATACAGTTTTTTATATTGGGTAACGCTCTACCCAGATTTGGCGCCTTTTTACTTGAAAGGGGGAAGGGAAAGATTTGATTTATTATTAGAACGTTATCGTTCACCCTGCAGCACGCCTGAAATGCGTAAAGACATGTGTAGATGGGTGTGTGAGTATTCCAAAAATTATACCACTTACAATATAATAAATGCTTTTTCGTATAGAATGTGACACAAAGCCAAGCTCATACACCACTTCTATTTTATTATGCAAATTGAAAAAAATTGTGCGACAAAGGGAAAAAGCTCAAAGAGACGCGTTCACTACAAATACCTATTACAAGTGGTATATAGCAGCAATTGCAATTAAAAAACTTTCATGTCGATATAAATCCAGTGAAATTTCAGTGAAATTTCAGTGAAAAAACAAATAACATGTAAAACAAAAGCACCACTATTGAATTTAGTAAATTTTGTCAACCCACTGGAACGACCCATTTACTTCCATGTCAAAACCTATACAATAGTAGACTCGATGGAGTACTACGCTATAAAAAGTTTTAAAATAAAAATTTGCGTTTAAAAATTTATAACATTTATGTACTCGTAACTCAGCATAAAATATGACTCTATTCATTTACGCTGTCTTCACACGTATAAATTTATACTTCGTGTATAACTTTTTGTTGGAATTTTGCCGACAGAGTTTTATACAGTAACAGAGATATTAAAACACAAATACTTAAACCAAGCTTTAAATTGTTTCTAAAAAGACAAAATTTTGAAGTTTCTAAAGAATAATATAAGAAAAATACTTATATTAAAAAAAAAATTAGCAAGAAGTACGAGGATAATCGGACACCATTTACAGATATTATTATAAAAATTTACACGCCAACACTGTAAGTATTTATTTGAAGTTGGTACCTATCAGTATACGCTCTTATCATAAAATAAAAGTATTAGTAAAACATAATGAGAAATATCAATTATATACTCAGAAAATATTATAAATAGGCCACATCATAGCCAGTGCAGTCAAAATTAAAGTTAATAAAACCAAAACAAGACATTTTATAAGACAAAAGTAGACATTTTATTTTATTTTATCAAAATAAGTAATATAGATAGATATAAATTTTATGATTTTTCTTTGATCTTCATCTCCACCCTGACATCCCTGCCTGCTATAAATTATTATAAATCGAGTTATCAACAAACGCTTTTTTAGGTTGCGACATGAATATTGAAACGTTGCGTAGTAACAATGCGGTAGTAAGAAACTTGCCTATCCTTTATTTACATAATTAAATTAAATACAATGTATCCGTATATAAGTTTAATTTTCTTATGACATTTTGAAAGTAGAGTGTTGAAGACAAATGTCTGATAAAATGTAAAGAAGTAACTGAGCAATGAGTAAGGAGGCTAAGTGGGGGGAACTTATCCCCTTAGGTGTATATGATTGTAAACGCAAGGGTTGTGGGTTCGATTCACCCTCGGGGGAATGAATTATTAGCTGCTAATATTTTCTTTTCTGGGTTTCGGTAGTAAGGCGGCGTTGAGTTTCGCCAGTCAATACGCAATGCCTCAAACATTTGGCGAAAAGTGGAGCCGCATATAACACGATAGGCCTCAGCCTGTAAAATATTATTCTATTATTATTATTAACCCATTTAGACCCATAGCCAAACTAGCAGTAAATCAAAGGTTTTTTCGGTAATAATTGATAGATATCGATGTAAGAAAATAAAAAACGTAAAAAAAAATTAATTTTTTTTTATTTAAATATAAAAAAAATGCCGTCCTTAAATGGGGCCAATGGGCACATATAGTATCTAAATTTTCGAAACTATTTTTGCGACACGAAATGTTTTATAACACTTTTTACACTATCAACGCGTTTTTTTATGGCACATTGCACGTCTCAGTTGCTAGCAAAATTTTTGGGAGTAGTGGTCTACCCCGTGGTGCTGCAGACTTGGTACTGCAGAAGCTGCTGGTCGCATAAATACGTTGATGTTTTCGTCTCTTAAATCGTGACGAGCGATGTAACGAAAAAATCAAGCTAATCTATGCTAATCCTGTTTATATTAGTTAGCAAGTGCAGGTGCCGCGAATTTGCAACAGCAAGATCCTATGTATGTGTGGATAAAACCCATCACCATTTTTCGCCACGTACAGCATTGCTATATAGGTAAAAAGATTGATCAGCCTGATCAACCCCTCCCATACCACACTGTAAAACCTTCGCACTAATAAAATTTAGTTAACTTGGTAAAAGCAGTAATCAAAATCGGCTCGGTTTTTTTTTTCATATCCTTTACTGCTGAGTTTCATCTTTTAACAATTCTTAAATTTCTCAAGACGACCTTGTATATTAGTCGTAGTTGGATCACTTTTACACCAACGGGGTTGCTCAAGATTACGGTTCCTCTACGTCTCTTAGCAAAAGGTTGATAAATGCTTCTATTAGTAAGCAGGCAGATTAGCAGTGCTTTGTATATCTACATCTTCTTCTTCGTCGATTACCACACCTGGTTTTAGAGGCAGCGCAACTAAATATACCTCTCCGAAGTCTTTTTCTTCAATAATTACAACTGCGATTGCTTCTTGAAGACCCTTATATTCATTGCGACCACTAAATATCCTAAGAGTCATTATGAACTTTGGATGGACATGCATATAAAAACATAAAAATTGACCTCTGATGTGCCCATTGGCCCTAATTGGGGACAGCATCGTAAAAGTTGAATTTGTCCTATTACGACTCTTCTTTTCTAACTACTTAAGTATGTTTTGTATCAAAACAAATGTATTTAGAAGAAAAATTTAAAAATAAATATACTTACATTTTGCCTTCACAGATTTCGTGAAACAGCTTTACAAAAGGCACGAAATGAACGATTGTAAAAAATTTTTTATTGGGTTTTACGGCTACAACATAAGGATATACTACTTATCTTTACAATTCTAGACATAAACTGCATAAAAATAAAAATATAAAAAAAACAAGGGTACTATTGTAGGTGTACCCATTTGGGCACGGCGGGTCTATATGGGTTAAATTATTATATTTATTAAGTCCCTCTGGACCTTTTATTAATAAACGGAGCCTCTTAATAACTACGCTAGGCTGAAGAAAAATACAAGTTTATTATAATTTATCTAAATGAAAATCCATCATTTCAATCTAAAGGTTAATGAAAATATAATTCATATTCTGTTCAGTTCACGCTCAAATTGCTTCGCTATCAAGCAGCGTGTGATTGCATCGACAGCTGACTAAGTACCTAATGTATTGAAATATCGTGAATGGCAAAAGGTTTTAAGCTTGACATGGAAAATCATAAATAATAAATGTATTTGTTTTATTAAACTGTAATTTTTACGAATCCCATAAGTATAAACATTAGTATGATGTCTTAAATTTCTTATTCGAGTATTTATTTCAACCAATACTAGCATATTTTTTAATTATTTGTTACTACCTCCAGCATAAATATAATAATTTTACTGAGTGGGACGATTCTCACTCTTTCAAACAATCTTTAATAGGCATTTGGCCGTAAACGCAACGGCATGGTAGAGAATCTACCCTACTAAGCCTTGATAAATGCTCATAATAAAAATAGACGTAGTAAGGAAAAATATGTTAAATACATTCTTTTTAAGCAAGTAAATGTTAACTATAACTATATTGTAAAAAGGTTTCCCTACGCTCATTACCTAAATTTTACAATATATGTAGTACATTGGAACAAAAATTAACAGAAATGTAAAAACAGTTTTGTTTTTTCAGGTAATTCTGCCCCGTACCATCTCTTCATAATCGTCGACACGGCATGTGAGGGCGGCCATCACAACAAGTTGACGCTGACGAGTCGTTTGTATGAGAATTAATGGACGGGCTCGAATTCATTTTGGCAAAATATGTTATGGGATATCGTGCTTAATAAGCTTTTACGGCAAAATTTGCTATTGTTGAAAATATCGCAGTATAACAATTTTATTTTAATTTTTTATAAATTACAAATCTGAGCTACTAAGCACACCTATGTTTACATATATACGTGCCATTTTATTCTTAATAAAGATTTGCTCAGTAGAAAAATAAGAACATTCTATATCAGAATTAACATTAATTCGTTCAGTCGAAACGAGCACGAAATTTGTAAATGAACGCGATAAAATGACGTCTAAGAGATTTATATTTTATTTCTAACATTAAAACGGAAATACGTTATTCTATGGAACTGGTTTAATATTTCTTCAGCGACAAAATAAAATAATTTTAGATAAGAAACGAGGAAAAGTGTACATTTGGGAACGTTCCAAAAGTGTTAAGTACAAGAAATTGAATTATTATGCGACACTCCCACCTGTTTTGTAATCTTTCTATACTTGAGAATAAATAAAAATTTCATATTAAAGTCACTTAAGGAACACTGAGATTTAAATCTATTTTTAGAGTAATCACGAGTTACAAAATCTAGTAAAAACATATCTATATTTTGTCCAATTATCATGAGGCCAGTCGTGGCGCAGGAGACAAGCGTGCGACTATAAACTTACTTATGGTATGTTTAAATCCGATGATATTACTGTATTCCTTTTAAATGTATGCTATAATATATACGCTTAATATATATTCAAAATTATCAAACAATGATTTTACATTCAAAGTGTCATAAGCATATAAAAATTGATGATATCGTTCAAGATATTCTTTAATACTACGCCACTGCTGTATTATAGTTGAAATCGAATTTTCATTACGTGTATAGCATTTTGAACTCTATTGTTACATATCTAGGCCATATTTCAGTTAAATTAGAAAGCCAGACCATCTCACTAGGGTTATGAGTTTACCACTTAACGTCTGTCACTTATGAATAGCTTATATTTTGACATCGAGGAAGATTACCACACTTTTATTAAGATGTCTTCTGAAGGTTATTTTAACTATTGTAACATGCTGTAAACATTTGTTCCTAAAATATATAAGTTATGAGGGTAAAATGTTAATTGGTCAAAGTAGCCATTTAACTCTCTCAAATTTGTTCGTAAAAATTAAATTAAATCTAGGCTTAATATAAGTATACAAATATACTATTATTCTACAATTACAAATCACAAAATTAATTTAAAATTAACAATCGTGCCATAAAATATGCAACCTGAAAAACCGCGTTTAATTGTAGTGCGGTCAGTTACAAACGAGTAACCGGAAATATACAGATGTGGACAGTAATGGCATTTAAAACTTTAAGCTCATATATAAAATATTTAAGCGAACCTACAAAAATTGGGCAACCCTTAATTATTGCCAACTGTATAGTAAAAGGTAATTAATTACCTTTTATTGTGCTTTAATCTGTAGGTACATTTGTGGATAATTTATTAACTGAAAATGTATATTAATGTTGGTTAACTTGGGAAAATGCTTCTACTCCACATTATACAACGGAAAATAGCAAACACAGAATGATTTCCTATCTGGCCTCGTGTGGCCTGTCCGGTCCAGATTCACTTTATTATCCAACCGATATTTCTATTCCACCTTATCGAAACTGAATAAGCAGAAAATTCACAGCATTTGTTCCACTGATACAATAAAGTACAATATGTTCTTAAAGAAAATAATGT
The DNA here is from genome assembly GCA_016802625.1 of Heliconius numata. Classification (NCBI taxonomy): domain Eukaryota; kingdom Metazoa; phylum Arthropoda; class Insecta; order Lepidoptera; family Nymphalidae; genus Heliconius; species Heliconius numata. The sequence goes on from JAEBDU010013194.1 coordinate 2,514,921, forward strand.
TATCACTTCTATGCCTACGTAAGTTCTTATTTATTTCATTTATTAAATACATAATTTGGATTGTAGGGAGAAAACTAAAATAAAATGTTTCTTTTCGACAATATCTTTAAAAACTTTTTATAATTATACAGTACATATATAACTGTTTTCAGGACCATCGAACAAAAGACATTCTTTGGCTGATAATAAATCGATCAAATAAATTTTAATATACTCAATCTCAGTTTCACAGCAGACATATTACATGTTTTCAGTACAATAATTATTTTGCCAAGTAAAGTAATCTATATATATAAAATCGAAAGGTCAGGTAACTCACTCATCACGAAATCACAGATTTGCATAGGAGTTATTTATAGGACGTAGGTGCCCGCTAAGACGGGAATTTGCAATATTCGACTTCTAAGGGGTTGTTTTTGGGGTCGAAAGTTTGTATGAAACTTTATTACTACAAATGCTAGGAGTCTCAAATTTTGCATAGACGTCACTAGGACGTTGTCATGGAGACAGAAATTAATAATAACATAATTCACGCGGGTGAAACCGCGAGCGGGCCGCTTGTATTTTATACACACACAAACTTCAATACAAATTGGAAATAACGTTAATAGTCACGTAATTTCTGCTTAGACAGTCTTAGCTCTCAAATGTGCCTAATTTTCCTTTCGATGTTGTCGCACTGGTATTATACGAATAAGCGAGCAGAAATGGAACTTTATTACGTTAACTCCAATAGAGTATAGAGCAATATGTTCTAAAATCTACAGAAAAGATGAAAATTTAGTAGATATGTTTAAAATTAGACAGACATAATATAGCCATTAATTAATTGGTAAAAATATTAGCAATATTCTTTTCTTTTCATATCGTTAAACCTGTTTTTTAGATTTTTTTTCTATTATGAATTACATTACAATTAATTATTACAATTGGGGAAGGCCTATGTCCAACAGTGGACAAAAGATGGCTGTTGATGATGATGATGATGATGAATTACATTAACAATTTTTCACTACGGCCAGGACCTGCTGGTTTCGGATTTAATTTTCTACAATATTATCGTAGTATAAAAAATCAGAATAATAGGTATACTATGATAAAGGATTTTTTTTATTCCTTTAAGAAATATTAAAAAGTCGTTAAAAAGACAACCATTCGATTTAAATGTTATATAAAAAAACACATTTAGAACATTTAGAGCTCAATTACGTATTCTGAGGAGAATAAATTTAGAAATCTCTTTGTGCTCCAATGCGAATATCAGATAATTGAACGCTAAACATTTCCAGAGTTAATTCTTAATTCCCTTTGGAATACTGTCTTTAAATGGATTTTTTCTTTTTACTCTTTATTCTCTGTAGTAAATAATATCAATGGTTTACCTAATTTCTACTTAAGTACTTACATGTAATATAGACATACATATTTGTATATGAATGTAAGCGATAGTTATGGTCGAAATAAAGGAATTATTTAAAAGTAAGTCAGACATGCTATTATTTAATTAATAGTAAGAATTAGATGCAAAAAGTTTGCTAGAGCTTTGTTCTATATAAAATAAAATAAAACAAGAACAAGAAAATAAAATAGGAGATGTATGGTCATCAAAGTTTTATTTCTTCGTGTAAAATTTTATACGTACATACGAAGACTAAAAAAAATCGAATTTAGAGTTAATTTAAATCTAATAAAAGCCTTACAGTTTGCTGACACTATATTGGGTGTAGAGTTATTTCTCACACGAGATAAGTCAATAGATGAAATACCTACATATATTGAATTCACGTTGGTTTCGGTGTGATTGGGACAAAGCGAGACGAGAATTATCGGCACCAATTGTCTCAGCATCGACAAGAATTGTTGAATATCAAGCAGGTACCTACTCGAAGAAGAGAATAGAGGAACACGTCAATATGTCATCTATAACAATCCAATTGAAATTTTACTCGGTACCTACTTTATTAATAAATTAGTAAAAGTTAAGTTAAGACGTGGTAGCGCAGCGGCATAGCGTTTGACTGCAACCGCCATGGTTGTATGTTCGATTTCCACTCGGGTAATGAATTATATAAATCATTATACAATAGATACTTTATTGTAAAACTATCATCAAAATCGGATCGGAAAAAAAGTATTTTAAAAACTTAATACTGTAGAGATGCACGAGTAAAATTTTCTATACAATACATTCAGAAACTGACAAACAAACAAATCCTCCTATGACAGATTCTACTCGCTTCGATGTCACCATCTGGCTCATAAACATGGCACCTCTATAAGAAACATTCGACATCCCTGTTATTTATTACCTAGATCTTACACTCCTCTCCTCAATATATGCATATTGGACGTACCTACATATGTATTGGCTTTTAGACGTTTTGTACATAATTATTTAAATGTTTGTTTATATGATAAATTATAGAAATATAAGGTCTCTATATATAGCAAATGTAACGATTAATTCACTAACTTTTAGTAATAATATATTTTTTAATAATAGCTACCTTTTCCAGACATATTAATATTACCAATGATTTCATTAAAAGTTGTAAATAATGAATTTAGAAGTAAATTGTAATAAATTTTAGTATTATAAATTATACCTTATAATTTTATAGTGCCAAATGTAGTTTATATATTTTTCAATACTTTTTAAATTATAGGCAATAAAACCACGTAGGCTCCAGCTACGCTATACGTAGCGTTCCGTAGATAAGGGTGTTGTATTGTCGTCGGTGCCAAGAAAGTTCAATATATTTATTTCTGATAATCTTAGATACATGTTCAGTTTTACGGTTTTATATTATATACATTTTATAAGTAAGATATTTTTTATAAAGTACTTTAACTGTAGGATTTTGCAGAAGCGTTACATTAACTTTAAAATTGATAAAAGAAATATTATTCTATATAATGTTTATTCTACTATAATCAATACGTACCTCCTATCCAAGCACATAACCTCAACATATGTATATAAAGCAAATAACGTCCATATTATGTAAATTCAATGATAATTAGGCCAATGGTATTCCGTAGCTTACGCTCTGCATATTGCCTAATTGACTATTAGGCATTGTTATACTTTTACAGTTGATAACGTTAAAAAACAGTCACTTAATGTGTTGGGGCCAGTCGTGGCGCAGGGGCACAAAGTATGACTGGAAGACGACTGGTTGTGGGTTCGATCCTCACTTGAAATGGAGATAAAATATTTATTTAAATTTATATTTCCATTTCTTCACTCTGGTGTCGAGGTGGTGGTTTTTGTACCATAAAAGGAAGAACGGAACTTTAAATTAATGAATGAATATTTGCCAAAAACTAATGAGATTCCTTTCAAAAGATTATCGTCACGCAAATTTTCTTTTTCACGAAAACCAGACGGTTTCAACCCCGGGAAGGCTTACAACACTTTTGAGTAACAAAAACTCAACCAAAGCTTAAAATTTTTAGAGCACGGTAAAATCAAAGCTCATTCGTTAGTGCACTATTTTTTTATTACTTCCCAAAAGAAAGCTTTCAATTTTATATGGTTTTGGTTCGTTACGTTACTGCATAACTTCTGGTCGAAAAGCTTTTGTAAAACAATTTACTAATCTTAAATATACGAAAAAAATTTACTTTTCATTTTATAGTATAACCAAAAGTTATGTACTTTTTCCTATATTCCAGGGCCAATATGGGAATCAGCAATTGTATTCGTCCATCAATTAGTAGATAAATATTCAAAATTTTGCAAGATTATGTAAACCAAGCTAATAAGCTTGTTAATATAGTTGCATAGCTAAGCACTAAAAGATCCCTTATCTGGTGCATTCACAACCTTTCAATCCAGCTCCATATCCTCGTTTCGCTACTCTACGACGGCGTCGCGCGTCAGGTTCAACGTTGAATTATGAACCGCCACACAGATATACGGTTCAGTTAGCAGCTTACGTTCTGCCGGCTCACCATTGCATGCATGGCGTGTTTCATAACTAGCATCACTGCCGAACGTAGTTCTAAATACTACATATGTTTATTTTGAACTTGTTATTCACTTAGACTTAGAGAAACGGGAAGAGAGTGAAACAACTCCTGTATAGAGTCATTTTAAATAAAGAACATATGTTAGGAAAATTATCTCTAATTTAAAATTCAAGTTTAATAGTAAAAAGGATTTTTACCTTATCCCTTAATTTTAAACTTTACTTCTTTAAGGAAAAAAATACTTTTATTTTTCACTTCCCTTTACGTAAATTCAGATTTCCCTACCGTCCGATAAATTTATTACTTGGACAGACAGGTGGAGTGCGATCAAACTACTTGGACCCAAATTTGTAAGAGTATTTAAATAACCGGTAAAAATTTTAAAAATATAAAGTACCAAAAGATTAATAATATTTACGTACCATTTCTATACTAATATAATAAAGCGGAAGAGTTTGTTTGTTTGTTTGTTTGTTTGAACGCTAAGATCTCTGGATCTACTGGTCCGATTTACATTGTTTTTGTTTTGTATGAAATAGGCTATATAACATTACATTACACATATATACTAATATATTTTAAAACTTTCTAATTTGACATGCAATTTATTCTGCCATGTTAATAACAACCGTCGCGTCGCTACGCAACCGTTACCGCGAAATTTTGATATTCATCCTTATGAAAATAAATATAATAGTCACTTTTAGCATTTCATCTAGATTGAAATTATAGTTTACTGTATAACATTCTAATAAATAATTAAGGAGATGTCACTGATTCGAAATGACCTAGCCTACGGGCGGCATAGTATGAGTGTGACCGTCGCGAAAATATTCTTATAGTTCAAGCAGGCGTAGCCGCGTCCGGGTCCACTAGTATAATTATATACATACGTTTCTCCTTTCTCTACTACTTTTACGTATAAAGTAATCGACTAATGCATTTTTTTACATAACGAACTGAGTGGCGGAACTAAACTCAGCGCTTGATGCGTTTTGTAATTTTCTATAAAATACATTAACTCAAAACTACTTCAATCTGTATTTCTAGATTTTAATTGCATATAACTTTTACACGCCCCGTTACCCAAAAGCCTGCAATTTTATTTTTTCAAGTGAATATAGTGCAATGTTTTTTTTTTTCAATTTGCAAAACATTTAATTGGGCAAAGAATATTTCCGAGCGGCAATCAACGATGGAATGATGCGCTACTTTGAAACGAGCACTTAAAAAAATATTTTATGCATTACACTAAATTTGTGGGAGATGATTTAATTGGACTTTATTATCTTATATTTAAAAATTTTATTAATGAGGCTGTCCTGGCGTAAGGGCACAAGGGTGTGACTTCAACGCCACGGTCATGGGTTCCTTCCTCACTCGGAGGAATGAATTCTTATTTATTAATATTTAATTTCTTCGCTCTGGCACCAAAGCAAAAATCCCGGCGTTGAGTTCCGCCACATAAAACACAATGCCACGATAAATTCAGCGAAAAGTGCGTAACCTGCTATGTGCGGGATACAGCGTGAAGCTGATTTATTTATTAGATTTTTATACTTTATTAAAAATATATATTATGTGAATAAATGCTAATTTACGATATAAACAATTATATATTTCACAGATACTATAAATGCCACTTTCTAGTTCTAACAACGCAATGCGCCGTATAGACGATAAGATACGAGAACAACAAAATGCAGCAGGCGCTACTAGGCACAGAGTATGGCTTTGTTGTTTTAAAACTGCTATTGTAGTGAACATTATATACGAAAACCAAAAGATTCAGTCATTTAACTATAATAATTATTATTTATGTATTTTGGGCAGTTATTTTAATTAAATATTAGTTATTTAAAAGCCACAGTTATCGCTAATATTATTACTCGGCGAAATGAATTTAAAATTTTAATTTCCTCGCTATATTAACAAGTCAAAGCGCGGCGTTGAGTTCCGCCACTAAACAAATTAAATATATGTGTATATTAAAAGTACTGTTTAGTATACGCTTAATATTATAATCTTTTTTTATTATCATCTATCATTCACTATTTACTCTAAGCTTAGAGATATTACATTAGAGCAGGCGCCGGAAGTCTGCCCATGGGACAAATGGACAATTTATTAATAATATAAAAATATCATTTGTCTCTCGTTTATCTAGGGCATACTGTAGCTTGATACTTCTAATTGATATGTGAACGTAAATATCCATTTAACCTATTTCATAAAACACGGGTACGTTGCTATATCGATAATGGGCAAAAATAAAAACTTATAAAGTAAACATTCTTATTATCTTTTTTCTTTCAACTTATTCTTGAAATGATTATAAATAAGTTCAAATAACATTTCTTTGATTACCTACCTACAAAGATTGCATATTTAATGAATACGCGTTCTACTGAATATCTTCATCAGCACAAAGAGCTCCAAACTTTTTATGAGAGAACCCGGTGCATAATTTTACTACCTTCAAGAGGAGTAACTTTCCACCCATCTTCCACGTATAGAAAGATTGTTAATAAACTTAGTTATATTCATAGATCATATTATACTTTTAAAACGTTTTTTTTATAATTGATTGACCTTCGCTACGAGGAAAATTCTATATAAACCTTCGGCGACGACGAGTGGCCCTGAGTGTTTTCATAAAACTCAAGATGTTGATAGCGATCAGTTTGAACGTTAAAGGTAAAATTGATGGAAAAATAATTCAATTTGTCACCCTACTTCAAAATTAAGACGCAATTCTTGACATAACGTAAAATATACTTAATTTTAAAAGCTTCCTTTACTGCCAGTGAAAAATATTATTCATATATAAAAATTACGAAAATTAAAGTCAATATTTACATATTAAACTTGTCTTTTTTTTCTAATAGCAGTTATCTTTCGCGATATTTACGACATATAACATAATAAATAGGCATTATATATCTAACATATCAACGTAGTGGTTGCTTAGAAACCAATTACATATATACATATAATGATGTACATTGTCAACGCACGTCTATCTATTGTAATTATGCAGTAGGTACGACCAAACTCAATAAGATTAATTGGCTTAATTCTGTTGTCAATTGACGACGACCTTGCACGTCTTACATATATATTACAACTAGCGACCCCCTTGCGGCTTCGCCCGCTTTTACTACTGGATTATTCATATAATGTATGTTTGCAAAGCACTTAAGATAATGTGAAAATTAATTAAACCCTAATGCAACCCGCATTTTCGTAGTTTCAATAAGGATTTTCCAATTGTTTTACACAGCAAGGATTTTTTAGTAGGTAAATATAAATCTGTGCTACTAATCTTTTCAAGTACTTATTAAAATATATTTAAATGATTATTTTTAGATAGTTAAACGACTATTTTTAAACGGAAGAAATTATAAACAAAAACCTACCTACTAATAACTACTACAAAAAATATGAAACCAAATATATCGCGCTAAAATAATACATTCAACTCCAATTATCCAATACGTGCAAACGCATCTAAATCTTCGTTGCTATAGAGGCAGGCGGGTTTTTTTTCGAGCTTGTGGTTTCTGTCCCTGATGAAAAGCAAGCACTACGTGGCTGCCTGTGAGGAAAATTAAATAGAATGCGTCGGGCGGGAATCGAACCCGGGCCGCCCGCGTGGCAGGCGAGTATTCTACCACTGAACCACCGATGTGTGTAAGGCAGGCGGGCGCGGCGGACGCGCTTGTACTCGTATAAGCAAAACGTCGAGGCGAGCCGTTTCGCAGCAAGGATTTTTTGATATTGTAACAACTTCTAAAGTACTTATTAAAATGAAAAACAGTAAAAGACAGTTTTGATCTACATTAAATGGCCAACGTAACTAATATACTTATTTATATGCTGAGAGTAAGAGAGTAAGTAAGTAAAACTTGAGGCCGCACAGCTGAAGTGTCAACGGCGTGATGTGTCAACAATTAAATGCGTTTTTCTCTTAAACTATTCGCAATTTCGAAATTGTGTGAAAAGCAAATTTTATCTTCGTTTAACGTAGAAAATTAATAAAGTATTTTAAAGGTAAGGATTAATACCATTATGGAAAAATATCCCTCACAATAAAAAATATATTGAAATTATTATTTTTAGACAGAAAAATGATCACTACACGTTATTCTTAAAAGATACGAATATGCCATCGCGGACTTTTTAGTAGATCTCATTAAGAGGAACAATACTCCAGTACATTTTTTTCATGTAGTACTTACCATTAAAGCAGCGCATGCGCGAAAGTGTCTGAACGGGTAGGACTTTATTCATATTTATCGTATTTATGTTAATTTACATAAGAATGTACAAATAATAAACTATATATAAACCTTCTACGAAAAATACTCGACCTAATGGTGAAAACCGCAACAAAATCCGTTGGGTGGTTTAGAAGAAGAAGAGTTAGAAACAACAGACAGACACGAAAAGCGACTTTGTTTTATAAGATATAGGATACATATAGAACACATTATAGACGAAGAAGATTCTTTCATTATAATATTGTCCATAATATAAAACTTGTATCTTAAAATATAATTGATTTTGATTAATTATGTAATTTATCATCATACTTATTGCTAAGGCACTCCGTTCGCTTTTAAGACACCTTTGTTTTTCATTTTCCGCCGAATTCTTGAGGCACTGCGCGTTGAGTCGCGGAACTCAACGTTGCGCTTTGCCTCATTACCAAAGAGAAGAAATGAAAATATTAAATATTGTGTTAGTAACCCGAGTGGAAATCGAACCCACAACCGTTGCGCTTACAGTCGCGCGCTTGTGCCCCTGCGCCACGACGTGATGATAGAGTCTTAATAATTAAAATACAGAAACTCAAATCTATACTGTATAAAAGATCACAAATCAATAGTGCTGATATTTTTATATAAAGTAGAATGAAATAACAACAAATCTTTGTTCATATTAAAAAAATCCTAAAAGCGCTAAAATTGTTTTGAAACAAAATCTCTCAATTATCGTTATACTTTTCACTTGTGATGTTTATGGAAGAGATTCGTTTGATATAATTTTGTCTGTGCTTAGAAGTTCTTCGCAAACACTCAACGCTGGCATTTGAAATTTCGATGTAAACGAAGTGGATGAGACTTAAAAACTTTGCTTCAGTTGTAAAATATTTTGAATGTGGCAATTAAGGAAGATATAACTTACTTCTAAGAAAATAATTGGCTGTCTTGGTCTCCAGCTTAATAAAATAATAACAATAGGGTGACAACATTTTTCAACTTTTTAAACTGTTTTTCACACTCTAAGAAAGTGATAATATTTAGAAACGTATAAAATTTTAATCGTAACAGGAGTTAAAAGGTGCTTGCGGGTTCAAGTACTACTACGTTTACATTCAAAATATGGTTTCAATTAATTCATATAAATTTTTATTGAATTTAATTGCTCTTTTATTAGTAGGTATATTATTATTATTACTGCTAAATAATAATTCATACCCATTGTCTGTAGTCCTTAAAATATAAATTTCATCAATATATTGTTAGTTATTATCAAAGATTAATAACGGCTTTTGATATTATAAATCTGCTTTCTTGAAGTAAACTTCAAAAGGGATTACTCAAGTTAAGCTTTAGATTATATTCGAAGTATCAAACCTTCGTTTTCAAATCAAGTCAAGTATCTCAATTTTACAGTGGAATGTACTATTACTATTATTAGAATGTACCTCCAGTAGGTACTATTTTTGACAATATTTGTTGGAAATTTATAAAAGTTGCGTTTATTATTGGCATTTTTCATGTAAAACCATAAAAGATACATCGATTTTTTTCAACAAACATAAAAACTAATTTTCCAAAATATAATGGACAAACATAAGAAGTTATTTTCAAAAACATGACTTATTTAAACGTAAGCTTTACAACAAGAACATAAAGCGTAATTTAGTATCACACATTAACTATTCCGGGGGGCGAAAGCTAACCTATTAATGTCTGCCGCGTATGAATACTTTAAGGCTTAAGATGAACACGTTCTGGTTAGCTGTGACAAACTTAGGATGTTTGTACGTAAAATTGACATGTTAATAAAGTATACGTAGTTACGGAGTAATGTATACATATGTATGTATTTAACTATAAATGAAGTTTATGTATATAGGTTATATATATAGATAGGAATACATTAAATGCCACTATACGCAATCGGTGAAAAAACTGTTTTTTTAAATCTATCATAAATAAGTATATTAGAATAATAAGAATGTAATTAATTATTAATCCGTCCAATCCGTTTATTATTAATAGATAATCTTAGGCAGAATGTGAGAGCGTTAGTTGCGTTAGCACGTTAATTGCCCCCCACTACTTTGACCTCCACACCAGCACTTTTTTGCACTTCCCCCTCAAAAGGGACAAATTAAAACTCTCCCTAAACCTCGTCCCACGACTGAAAACGAAACGTCTACTCTGCAATGCTAAAAGAAACGACGAGCATTTTTTTTATAAATTATAAAAAAATCAGCTAACAGATAATAAAAATATAATAAAAATGCTTAAATATAAAAATAAAACGTCTTATCTAATTTTTGCTAATATCATATAACCAGTGCTTATTCTCGTGTGACAGAATTTTCCGGTCACGAAAGAAAATCGTGAGTTGCATATTATGAATAATAGGTACCTAGTTTATTGCCATGTTACAATTGTATAAATTATCTTTTCTTTTAACCTTCAAAATATTTATGCCATGACGACAAAAGAATCTATCTGTCTTTTGTTATCTCTTCGTGAGAATTTCAAAAGATATTTGTTAATTATGATTTCATTAAAAATTTATCGATTGCTGCAAAACTGGTCATGACACAAATGGGATCTAGTTGCGATTGAATCCCACATGAAATAAGTCCAAATTGAACTCCGGCGCTTAACACAATATTTTTATATACCTAAGTGAAAAGGGGCAGCATCCCAATTTTCCATATTAAAAAAAAATCTCATTTAAAGAAGCATTTTTGACATGGACTGAAGTCGAGAAGTGACATATATCTGAGAATAAAATGCTATCATGTCGACACTACTAAAAATAAATATAATTCATACATTAGGACAATCTACGTTAAGAGAAATAGTGTTATAACTTATAAGCAAACCTTAGACTTGAGTAGAGGTTCTTATTGTAAACATACAGACGAAGAGTAACAACCAATCATCTCTATGATTAGATTCGCTCGGACCACTTTACGACAATTTCCGGACGTACTCGTATCTACGGGACGTGACGAACGTGACTGCCGTGGAGATTAACGTCGCTTTTAATTTCACTCGATCCAAAGCTAGCCTTTTTCTCTGTTTCTCAAAAATAAATATAAGATTTAAAAATAATATTTTAACTTATTTTAGGGTTTATTTTTAATAACGGCAGAAGGAAACTACTACGACACTAAGATACTTCGTACTCCGTATTCCAGACATTGTGTATTTGTAAGGCAGAGAAATTATTAATTAATTTTCCGAGTCTAGATTGAATCCATAACCATCGCGTTTACAGTCAAACTGAGTTCCGCTGCGCCACAATAGTCCTTACCTTTAATAACCCCCACACAAAAATCAGCTAAATCAATCTGTATTTTTAAACAAATATTAATTTGTATTTTTAAACAAATCGACATTTTATAAAACAAATTAAAAACAACAACAACAATAACACTTCATAACAAAGATTTATACAAATTGCCAATGACATTTTACGAGTTTTCAATGTTAAGTGTAAGGCTACGTTAACAATGGTAAACAAATTAGTTACGATACAGAAATATACCTAAAATTTATCTTTTGTAAAACATTATATTGTTTGAAGAGTATCACTAATATAAATTTTTATTTGATTTTAGCATTTAGGAGCAAAAATAAATAAAAAATAGTAATTTATAAAACTTAAAAATTCAAGAAAACAAAATTTCTTCAGTGTATTTCTAAAACCACAATACTCCTAAGACTGCATTCATAATAATGACGTGGGTAAGTCCACATACGCTGTTAGCATTAAGTACATACGCGAGATACTGTTCATGTGGATCCTATTCATCCTTTACTCTTTGTATTTCTATAGACATTCAAGGCATTATATAAAGCTGTCACAAAGAAGTCTCATGTGAAAGATGTGAATAAGGATTTCCACATTAAAATTTGCGTGGCGCAGTGGAACACCATCTGTCTAGTATCGGGAAGGTAGTGGGTTCGAGTCCAAATCGGGAGAATGGGGTAGGTATCATTACATCAGTCGTAACCTGATACAGCGTGACATTGAATCCCAGTGTATCGAAAATTGGACGAAATGTTGAGAACGGAGTGTCTTAACTATAGTTTCCTTGTACCCACACTGTTATTTAAGGGATAGCAGCTAAAGCGAAGAGTGTAAATAAAATATTTCCATTTTTTTTACTACGTAGCCTGTTTATCGTTGCAAAGGAATAATCGCATTTACTTCAAGAATTTTCTATATTAAACAAATATTTACAATATAATGATAAAAATAATTATATAGAGTAGTACAGATAATTATCAAGAGCTTTTAAAATCTGCTAAAGAAGCTTTAAGTATAAAAAATTCAAGACTAATAATATTTAAGTTTTATAAAATTCAATATAATCAAGGAAAGATTTCTTTGATGTTCAATCAGGGGCAGCCTTAGCGGCGTCTCGTTAAGTAAATAAAAATATTCTTACTCAAGAGCCTAACCCAGATGCTGCTTAAGAACTTAATAGAGGATCTTTGTTATAATGAAGGTTATTTACCTGAAACAAAAGAAAATTGTTTTTTTAGTATATTATTTAATAGATAAGTACACAACTTTTATATATTTTTAATATATCTATTTTTTATTCAGGAGGTTTGTCCTATATAATATATAGTTATATGTAAAGTTAAGTAAACAGATGTTAATAATATTCGAAAGTCAACGTTACATTTTAATAATAATATAAATAAATAGAGGCTGCAAGAAAAGCTGTACCCCGAGCCATCCACAAGCAAGGCCAACACACCCACCCCCAAACATAACATCTCGAGGACTTTGGCGAGGGCCATTCTGGGAGTCGTCGCTCCAAGGGAAAAAGAAACCCCAAAATGCTCTGCCTCTAAGGCTGCGCGCCAAACTAGCACCGAAGAAAGAGAGGACATTCCGGGAGTCGAAGAAACTCCAAAATGTTCTGCCTCTAAGGCTGCGCGCCAAACTAGCACGCAAGAGAGAGAGGTCAAAGCCTTTTTCGATACCCGAAATCAACGGGAACAAAAAGGACACCGCGAAGGCGTACTGGAGCACAGCAGGGGCAACATAACACTACCTGCCCTAAAAATGGCCAGAAGCCCAAAGGAGCATGCTATAAATGCGTTCATCGAGTTCTTAGCCACATTAAAGGCAACCCGCGAGGTAAACACCAATGTCTGTAAAAAGATCCTTCAGACTTTCCAGAGAGGGAACTTCAAACTCCTGGAAGTGGAGCTCGATGAAGCCAAAGCCGCCATCTATGACAACGTCAGCTCCCGCGTCATTCACGGAAGCATGACGGGACAGTACATGGCGGCCTATAGCAGCACCAAGGGCTTTATAACCCTGGTCGAAAGTGCAAGAGCAGACGATCCCCCCAAATTCCTAACATCAGAGAGCGACCAAGTGGTAGTAGTGGCCGAATGCACGAGAGTGATGCTGGACGATAGGATACTCGGAATGGCAAACGCCATTTCAAGCGATCCTGAGCCGGGCGCAGCCTTCGTGAATTGGGAGCTACCAAAACTTTCCTGGGTAAATGGGGTTCCGGGGTGTGGTAAGACAACTCACATTATCAAGCACTTCGATGAGGACACGGAAGTAGTAGCGACAACCACAGTAGAGGCCGCGAAAGATCTAAGAGAGAAGCTGGCGCACCGCCTTGGCACGAAAGCGACAAAGAGAGTGCGAACAATGGCCTCGATCTTAGTCAACGGTTTTCATGAGGGAATAGTTATAAACCGGCTAACGGTGGACGAAGCCCTCATGAACCACTTCGGGGCCATTGTTATGGCGGCCAGACTGTCAGGAGCGAACGAGGTCACACTCATCGGAGATATCAATCAGCTGCCTTACATCGACAGACAAAATCTGTTCGAACTAAAGTACTGTAGGCCTAGCTTGACAACCAACATCACATGCGAGTTGCCTTGCACACATCGGAGCCCAATGGACGTCGCCTATGTCCTCGCCGGAGTATATAACAGCATTTACTCCGCAAGCCCCATTGTCCACTCCCTAAAGGTTCTCGGATACACCGACGCGCGAATACCACACTGTAATGACGGCACCCTATATCTGGTCCACACGCAGGAGGAGAAGAGGCAGCTGAAAGACCAGGGATATGGAGCTGGAGCAGGCTCGCGAGTCATGACTATTCATGAGGCCCAGGGGCAGACCTTCGCAGACGTCGTCATCGTCCGAACCGGACGCGCACGGATCCGAGTACATGAGAGCGTCTCTCACGCAGTCGTCGCAGTGACGAGACACACCAACACCTGTGTCTATTACTCTGACGATGGCGGTGACGCAATAGGCAACTTCATCAGCCGAGCGGTGGGCGCTTCATTTGCGGAGGTGGTGGAGGCGAACCTAAAAGGGGCAATGTCACAAAGAGATGATAGGGTGATAGAGGCACTGATCCAAAAACTTAAGATAGGCGTTCTGCATAAGCCAGGCCAAATCTAATAGGCGAAGGTGTTCTATACATGTGTAAAGTAATTATATAAAAGATATGTAATGTACTATAATAATATATGTTAAATAAGTTATATATGTTAATAATAATAATAATAAAAAAAAAAAAAAAATGTCGGTAGGGGTCTCATCAAACCCCTCTAGTATAAGCTCTAGATATAAGTACAGTTTAAATTGTCCCAAAATTAAGTACGCCACATTAAAATAACTTTCATTTAATAAAAAAAGGCACGGGCAACTATGCGCCTGTGGATGTAGCTGTTATAATAAAAAAAAAAAAAAATATAAATAAATAACAATTTCATTTCACGTTATCTCAAAACGCTTTGTCGCTTATTTTTGTAAGCACCTATGTCATATTTCTTGAGAGGCTTTATAAAGAAGCTTTATTGAAATCGTTTCCAGTACATTTCATTCGTAAAGGGCGCCGAGGCAATTATGTTAAAAGGCCAATATAACGTAATATTCTTTAAAATAAAAATCAGATTTAATATTCAGCTTTTAATTTTAACAATCTAATATAAAACATATTTTTTTCTGTTTTCCTTGGTATTGGGAAAATCATTATCAAATAATTGTCATCAGATTTATATATTTTTTTCAATTTTCTAAAAGACATTATCATTAATGAAAAAAGCACTTAAATGTTTTTTAAGTGATTAAATAGTATAATCACTTCTAAAACAAATCCTTCACTTTGCACATAGTACCTACATTAAGTTTTCATCAACGTGTTTAATTGCGCACTTAGCTAATTCTGTATTACGTTTAAATTCCTTAAATACCCTCCTCATTAGCACTGATCACGCGACATTGTCACGTTCGTGTCACGCATAGTTTCCAGTATTGCTACAGTTCTAAACATTTTTCGAGTACGCTACTATAAGATAACAATATAATATAATTAATTAAAATTGTAGTGTTATTCTTGGAATATGATAGTTCTACTGTGCATTAAGCACATCTATTTTGTAGTTAATTTTATTTCTTTATCACTACCAGTTGCAAGGTCAACAAACACCATTTCTTTAAAAATGTGTATTCTTTTAATTATACAAATGCACTCTATATATTTACATGCTTCCATAGGCATGTATAGAAAATTTAGGAATTCTACGTTTAAGGAAACAAAAAAGCGGCACATAATAATAATAGTACCTAGTCATCATTATTTTTAATAATGATTTGTAACATAATAACGTAAATTCATTTTTTGTATAAATCTAGATTAAAAATTATCAAAATTATTTTCAACACACGAAAAGGTATTAAAAAGAGCACGATGCAAATTTCATCAATGCGAAAAAATATCTTTGATGCTCGCACAATAACACTATTGAAACAACTTGCCCACGCCGACCGATGTAACGCTCATAACAGCCAAAATTACATACATTTGCATTCACTGAATATGTATCTTTGCTATAATTGCAGAACAAATTAATACTCCAGCTTCAAAAGCCGAATAACTCCAAATAAAGAAATGAATTAAGCCAGCTCTATTATAAATTTATTTTCCCAATTCATTTTTTTAAAAAGATTTTTATATTAAAACCGTAAATATTTAAACCTACATACAACAAAGAAAATGTGTCTGTTATTTTTAACTCATCCAAATTACTGATCAACGAATTAAGACAACATAAAAAAATATGTTCCATTTTTACTATTCTCGTAAGATAATTACAAAATTTGCATTTTTAACTTCATTTTAATTTGTAATATAAATATTTTAATTATACAAGCGTATGTTTGGGTAAAATTAGACCACTAATGATAAACCAACAGAATTAGCAACACCGCGCGGGTTTAGTAGGAAACAATAAAATGAACTAAAAGAGAAAATCGCATGCGGCGTTGTGGCCTAACGCGGCTAGAAATTAAAACCACGAGGCCTTAAAGCTGAAGCTCACTCTCGCAAATAGAACTGAATGTAACTTAATTTTCCGCTTTTTTATTCTCTTCCAATATTATCAAAGGCTTAACTCTAGACTGCCATACTGACCTTTTGATTACGGTTTTAGATATATCTTGGTGTGCTATCAATAATAATTCATAAATAATAATAATATTTTTTCTATAATAGTGCATACTTCCTTCCTCCCTTTATCTATATATTATTGTCATAAAACGTAACCGGAAAATAAATAATTCTAAATATACAAAAAATCTATTAACATTATAAGAATATATTATTAGCTTTAGAGTAATAAACAATAGTCATTGAACATATTGATACCTACGTGACAATATGTACATATGGTAAGTAATTACAAACCGTTGTTATCGAAGGAGATTTATCAATTAATTTAGTGTCCATTGTCTTATTTCTCGCATCAGCGACGACCTTCGCTAAGCTGACAGTCACTTAATCTCATGTAAACAATCAGCTACTAGCTAAGATTTTCCGAGATTTCGCAGATTTGCTCGTCAAACAACATTAGGGTAAAGCTTAACATGTTGTACGAGTACACTAATACCCACCATGTTTAGTATCTATATAATCAGTATGTGTGATGAATAAAATTTTTACAATAACACCTACCAAAATGAAACGATAGTAAACAACAATTATAAGCAATTATAGATTTTACAGTTAATATCTTTCTAACAAGCAGGTAGAGTCAATTAAGTTAAATATTTTAATATAACAATTATATAGTAGACTAGTGGACCCGGACGCAGCTACGCCTGCTTGAACTATAAGAATATTTTCGCGTCGGTCATACTGTGCCGCCCGTAGGCTAGGTCATTTGGAATCAGTGACATCTCCTTAATTATGTATTAGTATGTTATACAGTAAACTATAATTTCAATCTAGATAAAATGCTAAAAGTGACTATTATATTTATTTTCATAAGGATGAATATCAAAATGTCGCGGTAACGGTCGCGTAGCGACGCGACGGTTGTTATTAACATGGCAGAATAAATTGCAAAAAAATATGTAAAACAAACAATAATATGTATTAATACGTAATAATTTACGATCATAAATGATAAAATATAATAAGTTTTAAATCAAGGGAAGGAAGGAAGGAATCCAGTCATACAAATTGAGGAAAATGCTTCAAAATTCGAAGCATTTTGTCGTAGTAACTTTATCCAATCATGTTAAGTATTTTATCCTGTTGAAAATGGATTTTGTATAATGATTAAAACGTTATACATTATTCAATAGTGCCAGATTTTTGTAAGTTAATATTTTAACAATAAAATTGAAAATTGTACGAATGAACGCTGAAAATGTAAATTTAATATACGCGTAAAATCCTTTGTTTAAAAATCGATAAACTTCAACAAATAAAACACTAAACAATTCAAGGGAAACGTTTCGAGCTTAACAAACAGAATAACAAACAACTAGAACCCTAATTTCCCTAAAACTTTTCTTGAGGCCCATTCCCTTCTGTAGTTACTGGTTTATTTACCTTTGCAAATAATTTTATTCATAATCTAACTAATAATATGAAAAAAGATTCGTGGACACCATTAAATACATAACATCGGTTAAGTGCGAGTCGAACTCGCTTACCGAGGCTTCCGCAATCCGCATCAATTTTAGGATTAACGGGAAGTAGGTACAACATACAAAAATTGACAAGCTTAAGTTTGCGGGTGTATATACTCATTTTAGTATAATTACACAAATCTAATTTAATGATAAAGCGCGAAACCCTATAAACAAATTTAATCCGGTCATTAATTTTCATGAAAAGTAATAAGGTATTTTTCTGGCCTTACCAACATATTTAATCCCGACTATAACTCTTTATTATACGACGTACTTCAGACTTTACGTTTTTACCCCATAATTAAGTAGTCAACCGCCTAAACCCAGTGATAATGCATATCACAAAACCTTATAATATTACAAATGGAAATGACTCTTAACACACAATGCCTCCAGAACTCGGCAGAAAGTGGAGAAAGGAGTGTATGTTCCCTCTGCCTACCCTGCTGTGTGCGGGATACAGCGTGAAGCTGATTTAATTTATTTTTATTCTTGAAGATGATCGTTATATTTTCTTGTTATGCAATTATCTTATGTAGCCACGGCAAAGTTTACCTATATATTATACTAAACAAGCATTTGTCGTACCTATATAATTTCGACATGTATATCTAATTATGTTGTCATGTCTTTTCGTCCAAAACTACAACTACTTGCTGTAACCATATATATATATACATATTTATATATAGAATAATTTTTGTTATTTCATTGTGGCTACAAAAATATTCATAAGTGTCATAAACAATCGTGAGCCGCGTGACGGAGAGAATGAAAACGTGACTTTTAGTACACAATCATCTTACGTCCGTCCATCTCTTGTCTCTAGCAAACAAAGTCTATTGCTAATCGAATACTCGGAAACATATTTATTAAATATACAAATATAGATTATACATACTCGTATACAATATATGACAGTTACTCATAAAAATATAAATCTCATATTTGAATGAATCTTTTAACTATTACTTTTTACCAATTTTCTATATGTCCCAACGCGTATAACTTCCCGGAATTGTTATTTTTTACCAAAAATTGTGTAATAATCAATATTGCGAATTTATTGTTAATGGCTACGATTACAACAGGAAAGGATGAACTTATAAAAAGATGCATATTTTATGATTTCACAAAAAAGTAACCTTTTATTGTACATAAAACTATTATTATAGTAATCGTACAATTAATACAAACGCATTAAAGATTTTCTAAAACAGAACGAGGGATGAGTATTATCATTGCAGCATTTCATACAGGTAGCGTATAACCTTAATTACATCGTAATGTTTAATCTAAAGTAATGGTATTTGTACACCTAACTAGGTCCTATATAAAAAGAATTAACAATATTTCTGTAACAGTTTTATTATATTAATATTCTCGTATAATTGGATTAACAAATACGGTCTGTTTAACTCTTGACTCGATTGAGCCGAGCTTATTGGCACAACATCTGCAAATATTCCTACAATAGTATTTATTTAGATTTCCACTGACGAAGCGATATTCGCATTCGTCGTTAAGTCTTTCCATATAAACAACAATATTCTTTAACTTAGATTTTAACTGCAAAATTTATTTAAAGTAAAACAGTTTTATTTATTAAGCAAATGTCACAAATTTTATATTTATTATTAAACAAGCAAAGCGCTACATAAAATAGTAAAATGAATAGCAATCATTGATATCTGGTTATTGAAGCGTGAAAAGTGCCGTTAGTTCCGTCCGCGGCCGCACGGGGCCGGCACGCCAGCGCCGCCGCGCACGTGACGCGTGCGCCCGCGCAGCCTGTCAGACGCGCGACAGCCTCCGCGCACAACGCCGCACGCCGCCCGTAACACTCGACGTCGACGCGTGTGACCAAGTGAAAACAGTTCAATTAAACAAGTGCATGTGTTTCTCATAATGGCTTCGTTTCTAAAGGTAATTTATTTTATGTTATATCCGGCCTTCATCGACGGTCTTGACTTACTCGATAGTAGGATTAATATAATATTTTTATTTTGTTAAATATGGCTTCTAGGTTTATTATTGTATATGTGTACTTTTTATAATAATATTTATTATCCTTATTTTGTACTTAGCATAAGATGCATTAATATTTCATATTAACATTGTAACCAGGATTATTTTATTAAATTTATAATAGTTTGTTATTATTAAAATAACACGAAATAGAACTTATTATTTTAAACATATCGCATTTTGTATTTATTTTCGAATGTCACAAAAATATATTTCAGAAATTAATGCCAATTAATACCTCCAGTAATGTTAAATTTATAAATATATGAATATGACATACTTTTATAACAATTTTTGAATACAGAATTTGTATGAATAAAAAAGCTAACAATCGGGATAGGGGGTAAATTGCTAGATGATTTCGCGTGCAGTATCTGAACAATAGATAACAAGCCTTTGTAGGCAGACTCTTTTGTTTCGGCAACCGGCATTAGTTTGCTCTTCTTTGAGTTCAATTGCAAGAGTTCATAACGTGGCAACCTAACGACCCTTCAATATAACTGTATACTAAAGGAAATCTACTAATGAGGTCTTTCGAAAAAAATATATTTTATTTTGTGAAAAAAAAATATGGATAAAAATCTGTAATTTACTTAAATTATTACTTAGAATACTGGAATATGTGGAGTACACAGAACGTAAAATAAAAATGGTCGTATATTTTGAAAGCGAATGCTACAAATACTGCAAAACTAATTTATGTATATTGGTTTCAGCGCTATAAACATTTTAAATTTACATAAATTTGGCAAACATGCATAAACTAAAACAAGTTTATCGACACACACATGTTTCATCAGTTGAAATAATATTTGGCTTTGGTAAAATCTGTTAACAGTTTTTTCTCGAACCCCATTCGGATATCTTATCTCTACTGATAATATAGCATACTCTGCATTTATCACCGTTGTATTTCTCGTGTTATGGGTCAAACTTTCATTTTACAATTTACCGCTGACATCTTTTTCTCACCTTTGTTAAATGCATGAGTGTATAAAAACTGCTTGCGTTTTTCAGATAATAGCCAATTCTGTAATGATTAATAGCTATAAGACACCTCTATAGTAAATGTTAGCTAGTTTTTATTTCAAACACCGTGAGTAACACTTCCATTTCCTTGATAAGAAGATTAGAAACTTGAGGCGTTCCCACGATAACCAATGTTTACTTATTTCTAGCACTTAAGTATTTAATTGCTTTATCAAAGCTTTATCAATACGAAACAAACCAAAGTAAACAGCCTTAACACACTCTAGTCAATTATGTACTCGATACGATAATTATCTCGCTGTTATTATAGATCCACTAATGCAATTATGAAAGATGTGTCCTTAACTTCATCTTGAATTTCGTGAGTGACGTCAAGTGTGTGAAGGGTACGTGTTAAGTTAGCAAATAGATATCACAAGCTTATATTATATCGAAATACGTGTTTTTCTTCAATATTTGAGAGATTCATATACAATTAGGTGTTAATATGGTTATAGTGACTGTAACCACGAGGAATGTGGGTTCAGCTCCGACCGAAACAAATACATTTGAATCATTTAAATTTCCTAGCAAACAACAGAGTGTCCCCACACTAATGTATCTCTTCCTGCCATTATAATAAAATAAGCTAATAACAAAACGTTATATAACAATCTTCATACGAGTACGTCATAATCGAGATGCAAATCATTCCTTAATAGTTGCTAGGCTCCTACTTTTACTGCCGCATGTTACATACTTTTACCACTCCTGCATACAAATTAAAGTTACAGTCGTTTCTTGTCTAATTAGTCCATTACTGTTCGAGTACCGTGATACCTATTACAGGTTGACATTGATAAATAATTACGTTTCTCTGTTTTTTGTTGTTTTCACGAGATTACTCGTTTTCTAATCGCTATTTAACCATTGTTGTATTTCGCAGAAAAACATTATAATTATTAAATTATAGATTAAGTTTATTTTATTTTATATTTATGTAGCACAAATCTTACAATCGTTATTTTTATTTAAATCTTGATATAAGAATCTTAGAAGATCGTTCCGAAAATGATGTCATGGAACAAGGATAATTATGTTCCTTAATACTTAATGTAAAGAAAACGTGACTTGATCATTTGATCCATTAGCTGTTTACATAGAAATAATATATACTATATGAAAAATACACATCCGATTTACACAAAAACCAAACCAAATATTAATAACATAGTTTTTTTTACTAGTAGTTTCTCTACAAATACTTTAATTATTTTTCCACCTACGTTAAACATGTTCGACACGAGTCCCACAATCAAAATTCAAATATGCATTTGACAACGTAATCTTATCACACATAATAATCGACACTGGTCTGTTGGAAACAATGCGACAGGAACCACGGCTTGGAGCCAAAACGCTAATGAGCATTATTAATGTTATAACCCTTATTAGGGTTGAAATAAAAGCCACTATTGTTTAAACTTACGTCAGAATTAGCAAGTGCGTGCCCTCGTATTTTTTCCGTAATTACAATATGAAGTCATTTTATTTAGTTTTTTTGACATCACGTAATAATTTTAAGACTTTTAATATTACACTAGAATTATGGTTCCGTATAATGAAGCTTTTAATAAGTAATTATAAGAATAAAACAGGTTTCTGATTCCGCTGAATTGTTAATCAATAATACACGTGATCAAAAGTAGACATTTTAATATGAGGCCAGTGGCGCTGGGGCACGAGTGCGTTACTGTAAACAGGTTGTGGGTTCGATACCCATTCGAGATAATGAAACAATTTTTATATTTTCATTTCTTCGCTCGGGAGTTCAAGGAAAGCGCGGCGTTGAGTTTCGCCACTCAACTCGCAATGTGTCCACAATTCGGCGAAAAATAGGGAACCCAATGTCTTGACACCGCGTTTCCTCTCTCTACCCTATTGTTTACGAAATACACAAGAACATGACGAAGAAAAAAACAAAATAGAAATGTAGCCAAATAAGGTATATTTTCCTACGCCTATATTACGATAAGAGTAAAAATGACCTTATTATCCACTTTATATTAAATTGCATAAGTTAATTCACAATAAACACGCGACAATGTCCATTACGTACGGTCCACACTGTACGATTAACAGTCGTTATAAATGTAAGAGATCTATGTAATGTCCACATTACAAAATTGCTAATCTGCAACATTTGCATAACTAGGGAACTCAAATCGTCAGACAGTTACTCAAACACCATCATTTAAAAAAGTGATACAAAGTATTATATTACACTATTTAATAAAAAAAAACAGCTTCACGCTGTATCCCGCACACAGTAGGGTAGTCTAAGGGAACCTAGTGTTAAGACACTCCGAGCCAAACTATTTAATCATAAAATGTTATAAATTATTTAATTATAAGAACATTTAGCAATAGGTTACGTATTTTAACACTTTAAAAATATGAAATTCAATCCGTGCAATTGCACATTGTCGAAAAAAAGGTAAAAAGTATAGCGCTTTTACCAATCGTTTTACACTTATATACAATTTTGTAATAGTGCCTTGTTTAGTTTTGTAAATAAAAGTAGGTAATGATAACATTGCACGACCTACACTCTTTAAAGCTTTTCTATAAGGAACTGTTATACAAAATTTTCCGTTTACGTACATATACATTAAAATATATTTTCGATAAATTCATTTCTTCGCTGTCGTGTCAAAGCAAATTTGGCGTTGAGTTCTGCAACTCAACACGCAATGCCTCGGAAAATGGGAAACGGAGTGTCTAAACACTAGATTCCCTCTGATACCCAGCTGAGTGCGGAATACAGCGTGCAGCTGGGTTTTTAGATGCAGCCCTGCTAAATTACAAAATATACGTATATTTTCTTCTTGTTCTATACTGATTAGAGCAATGAATCATAAAGGCTTATTCAAATATTTGCTGATACGCTGAAAGCCCGCGCGGACAGACTCTAGACGTAACAGTGAACGGATAAATAGACCAAGTGGTGTTTCATCGAGCGTTTCCAAATCGTTCACGCATCATTACGTTTCGAGAAGCTTCAGATTTCTTCTCATATTACATATTCAAAATTGACATTCATAGAAATAGAAAACATATGATTCTATTTGTTTATACATATGATAAAAAATAATAATATTTTTAATTTAATTTCAATAAAGAATTATAAGTAATAGGGAAATTACCATTAAATGTGTTAACAAGCATAAAAAGTATAAAACTGTAAGGTAAAATAATACTGCACTATACAAACACTATAAAAACTAAAGTATAAATAAGTATAGATTATACAAACAGTCACGCAACATGTAGTGTAAATTTTTATCGTTTAAGTATCGAAATTACTCACATTATGTGACTTCTAAAGTTACTAAGAAATCTGACGACATTTCTAAGTAATATAGAATTGTAGTAACAGAGCTAGAGTAAAAATTGTTTGTACCTATATGTAAGAGCGATGTACTCGTATTATGTAAATGTTCTATAAAAAAAATATTTGAATTTTTTAATTTTATTAGTTTAATATTAAAGCCTTTTTAATTTCCTGAAAGAGCACAATATTAACTGTGTACGTAATCGTAAATCAATTACACTAAAATTATTACCAAAAATAACCTATTTTAATTTCTTTGACAACATATATTACTAAATTAAAAATAAATTAAAAAAAACCATAAAAATTATATCTTTAAAGAAATATAAATACATATTTAAATATTAAAAAGAAAAACTCTATACAAAAACTACTTTCGTTACGTTATTAAAAGATAAGCTTATCGCTTATCTGTGTTCTCAACGTGCGAGTACCGCACTTCGAACGTAACGTGTTATATCACTCATCTTTAAACAGACACGATCTTAAAATAAAAATCTTCATAAGCAATCTATCAGAGAAGAGGAGATACTTACATTATGCTATTATTGAAACAATTAAGATAATTTGACATTATTTTTTTTCTTTTCATCCCTAATGTAGGCTTAATGTTAAGACGGAGTGTTCTAACACTAAGCGCCCCACTTTCCGCCTTATTCGAGGAATTGGAATATTTAATATTTTCGTTTCTTTCCTTTGCCTCGGCACTAGAGCGCAAAATTAAAATCTAAATATTTATTTCTTCTAGTGGGAATCGAACCCACAACCTGTTGCGTTAACTTTGACACGTTAGTGTGCCTGCACCGCAACTGGCCTCAAGGTTTTTTACCAATAACATATAGTAGCACTCTGTATTTACAGTTTAAATTCGCAAAAAATACTTTTTACTGCAATTTTAGTATAACGCGAAACTCGAATAACGTATTGTAATTTAGTTCAATAACCTTCTTACATAATAAAATAACCACACCCTTTCCGATTGGACTTTTTAATTTCGAACGTTTAAAATATATTTTAAAGAGCTCGTTAAATTTTGGCATATGACATATATATGTGTCAAGGATACTTCACGCGGCAAATTATCTCGTAAACCTAACAGGAAAACCACTTAGAAGTCAGGCTCGCAAAATAAGATTCGTTGAAATTACAAGCTTAATATTATGAAATGAGGTAGGTTAAATTTTTCTTCCTAGTTTCTTCCTTCTGATTTATCTAATAAAATTAAACATATAATAGAATAAATAATAATAGTAATCGAATCTATGACTATCGCGTCTCTTAATAAAAAAAATACTTCAAAATTGTAAAACAAAACAATTAAATCTATAAATACGATACCTAAATAAGAGGAAAAAAACAATATACGTGTGTATTTACAATTAAAAACAATAAGAATAACGATACATGATAAAAAAAATAAAGAACAGCTGGTGTCTGGGTCAATGACACAATTGACTTTCGATACGACAGATACGGGCGCGGTTAAAAAACTAACACACTTTCAGCAGTTTACTTATCAATCGCCAACGACTATTTCAACCAAAATCGAATAGATGAATAAGCTAACCGAATTTGATGCTGTTTTTCCATTTATAGTTACTTGTCTTTTGATAAATCATTTAAATTATAATTTATGAGGCCGTTATGGCGCAACGGCACAAGAGCGTGACTGTAACGCGAAGGTTGTGGGTTCCGATCTCGACTCGAGGAAATGAATTATTATTTATTAATATTTTCATTTCTTTGCTCTACCATCAAGGCAAAAGCCCGGTGTTGAGTTCCGCCATTCAACATGCAATGTCTCGAAAAATTCGGGAACTTGGGGAACAAAATGTCTTAGCACTATCTTCCCTCTGCCTACTGTGTGCGGGATACAGCGTGAAGCTGATTTTTAATTTAGTTGTAAGTTAATGACAATTTGTGGATATGTATAATTTCAGTTGGCTACGCGCTACATTTAAATGTTGGTAAGATTTTTGTTATTAATGACTTGATGACAACTTTTATAGCCGCACTTTGACGAATCGTGTTTCTTATTCGCCCGTCATTAATCAATGAATAAAAGTTTTAAAGATGCAAAACATTGCTACGAAATTGAAAGCCAAATTGAAAAAAGTTTGGAATGGGTTCCGCTGAAGTCTAATTTATCAATATCAACCATAAAATAGTTACCTACTGCAAAGTTGCAAACTTTATATAGAACATAATTACTCTAAAACTTAACACACATACGAGTATGTAAAAAGTCGAGGGAAAAATAATATATGTCTTTAAATATCTGTTTAACCAGAATTATTAAAGAATCAAAAAAGTTTTGTCTTTTAAGCCCTGAGCTTAAAAAGCTTTAGTGACAAAATAAAACCCCATTTTCACATCAATTCAAGCATAACTTTAAAGCTCTTGGTGTTAAAATTTTCCAGCTTTTGTTACTTTAAATTGCAATTGAATTGACAATTTACAAATAACATTTTGCTTAATTTGTGTTTCACTCGTCAATGTGAAAACACCATCTAAGCAAATAGATGAGAAATAAAGTACGTAGTGACCAGTCACTTTGCACTTTATAATATAGGGAATTCAAAAGTAATTGCAATATTTTTTTTGTCTATGGAGGACTGTGACGAGAAACACAAAGCCAAATATCTGTTTCCAATATAATTTTAAAATGAAAAGAAAGTTCTTTTTCGCCCAACAAAAGTGCACTGTAATATTATACAGTAATATATTTGTAATAAAAGCGAACATGACAGGAAGCTAAAGGCGAACGTAGCAATATAATATGCAGGTACGCCCGAGTCTCGAGCTAAAGAAAGCGGTCTCCGCTCACGTAGCGTCGAATTTAGTGCTCAATAAAAATGTTGAACTGTTCAGTTTTCTCCGTTCAGCCTCTATAAGACATATTGGCCTCTTTTCGCGCTGTGGTTCAACGATTCAACAGTAATATAGGTAAGGAATTTATTAATTAACGAATTTCGAAACTAATTAATAATATAGATTATATGTCCAAATAACGGAAACGGGTTTCTCTCCAGTAAATGTCTTATTTTTTATGTATTATTCCCGTGTGGCTAATCTTAAGATTCTCTCTATCTACAGTGAGAAATATGATATGATAAGAAAATGCATAAAAATAAAATATTTTCTCATGAAATCTAAAATAAATAAAAACAACGTAAAAATGATTAATTTGCATTTTTTTATTTGGTTTGAATACACGAGTAACTTAATGAATTTACTGGGTCTATTTGTCTTCAAGAAATAATATTTACATTTAATATAAACCATCGAAATTATTAATGTTGTGATTTATTCACAAAATAATGTTTTCAAAAATTATAATTCTTATATGTTCTGTATAGCAACATCTAGTAATGAATTTAGCTAACAAATGTCTTATAAACTGCGATCGACGTCAAGAACCGTGACAATCGATGATATTGATGTACTCGCAAAGACCTTGTGCAAACCACGGTGATGCTAAATACTAGAAAAACATCGTAAAACTTTCAGTATAAAAGTAGCCTATGTCTCGACATGCACAGCATATTAGCAAGGTCATGTTAACTTGTAATGGAAAATTTATTACATAAAATCTAATATTGTCAATCAATGTTTAATATGCCCCAGTTAGCTGAGGTCGGCGTCGTATATAAATTATTACATTATGGATAAAAATGTTGTTACAATTTAAACATATTAATTTATTGAAGCTGATTATTTAAAGCATGAATAAAGGGATAAGTGATATTTAGATTTAAAACTAAATATAATTATTATCATATGTACATTGATGAAATTCAAAAGTGCAGTGTCGACTATGAGGAGAAATCTGACGGAGAGAATATAAAGTCTAAGTCTAAATGTAGCGATAGCTTAAAATGTATAAGAAAGACGAAAACAGTTACATAAATTATACTCTTATACTTCTTCAAGACATATGGCAAAACTCAACAGATAACTAAACAAAAATCTTTGCAAGTTTATTAAGTCTTATTGTATAACATCATCTAAACACATCTAATCTATAACATTTAACTTAGTTTTTGTGAATGCAAGCTTATATAACAAATAATTAGGTTCCGCAATTCATTTGTATTGAAAAATAAAAAAAACAACAATAACAAAAAATCACAACAATCTCAATTTGTTTACCATTTAAATTTTGTTGTGACCTTAGCACACTTGTGAATTTGTCTGATCAGTTCAATAAATAATCGTTGATGCGGGCGATTACATTTGACGGTCCGTTTGTGTCACGTGCCCTTTAGTGGAAGGCTGTGTTTTATCAATGTAATGTATACAGGTTCATGTCATTTCTATATAGTATATATAATTGTTATCAAAAATTCATTAACATTGAATATGTAGAAATTTCCGTACAAAATATTATATAATAAGGGTGTGATTGTAAAACCACCTACTTGTGGGTTCGATCTCCACTCGAGGAAAAGAAGTATTTATTTAAATTTGTTTTCATTTCTTCGCTCTAGCGTTGAGGCAAAAACGTGAAATTGATTTAATTATTTTTTTTTTAATTATTATCATTATTACTATCTGTAAAAAATGCCAATATCTTTTCCTTCCTTTAGTATCTAGTAATAAAAAGTAATATTACTAATAAATTGCGGAAGACGTGCACTGGTTTTCAAAAGACATTCAATAGCAGCTAATGGTAGAGCGATCAACTCATTTCTTTCTTGTAGAGAGTTAAAATTAAAAGCTTGCGTGTTGTTTTATTTTAGAAATTTTAATCAATTTCGATTTTGTTTATCTAGTTGTCATTAAGGACAAATCATCAAGTTATATTATAGGTAGGTAGTTTACAATTGTATAGAATAACTAGTGGACCCGAACGCGGTTACGCCCGCTTGAACTATACGAATATTTATTCGTACAACAAAAATTATTAAGAGTCTGCTACTCTAACGTAATTTGTATATATTTTGATTAAGATGCACCAAGTGTGACGATACGTACCTGTGTATATTAAACTCATAATTAAAGTTTACGTCATACAGTGCTTGAGATAACTATGGTAAGTAAAATAGTTTTCTAATTTGTCTATTTGACTGTTGATATTATTATCTTATCTATGACGCTTTTATGACGCTGTTGAGAAGAGTCTGTACGCGATGATTTTGAGTTCAACTTTCATATGGTGAAAAATGCAAATTAAAAAACAACTTGATCGGGCAAAAGGGGAATCCTATAACGTACCCTTAAAGTAAGCCAAAAATGTAGCATTGAGTATATGCATTTTCACATAGTTTTTAGACTATTATTAAATTAAAAATAAAAATTGAGTTTAATAATAATAATAAGATTGAGATATAAAGAATAATAAGATACAATATCTATATATATAAAATCGAAAGGTCACTCACTCATCACGAAATCTCAGAAACTACAAGTACTAGGAATCTCAAATTTTGCATAGGAGTTACTTATAGGACGTAGGTGCTCGCTAAGACGGGAATTTGCAATATTCGACTTCTAAGGGGTTGTTTTTGGAGTCGAAAGTTTGAATGAAACTTCGTTACTACAAATGCTAGGAGTCTCAAATTTTGCATAGACGTCACTAGGACGTAGTCATGGAGACAGAAATTAATAATAACATAGTTCACGCGGGTGAAACCGCGAGCGGGCCGCTAGTTAATAATAAGATTCATATCATTGCGCATACTTAAAATTTTACAGTACTCGCGACCATCACAGCAGTGACAGGTTTTAATTACTACGTTTCATATGAACAAATGTTAAAAGAGTTATCCAAAGTTTCATACATTAGTGACAACCTGGGACAAATCGACAGCTGATAATTAAAAATCCAATTAGACCAGTTCAAAGCTCTGCTGTAGAAATGTTCCAATTTAGGCTTAAAACTTGTTATTAAAGCTGAACTCAATAACGTCGAAAGGAGGTGAAGGTGGAGCTTACAATTATATTATATTACATGTCTGTTAAAATATGTATACCAATAAATGAGTCATTTCGACGAAACTTATTAAGCTTTGACAAAATAATCTTTCACAAACAAGATAAGCAATGAAACATGTTAATAGAAAATATAAATAATTACGAACGTAATCAATTTAGTAGTATTTTTTTTCCTTTTATATTTAGCTTTACGCTGTATCTTGCATATAGTAGGGTGGGCAGAGGGAACGAATATAGTGTTACAAGCTTAGGACACTCCTTTCCCCACTTACCGCCGAATTTTTTCAACTCTTTTCTTTCCGAGATTGAGGATTGAGGAAGAAATATCATAAAATTTAATTTCCTCGAGTGCTTGTGCCACTGTGCCACGACTGCCATATTTTTTAAATTTAAACGAAATAATTAATTATATTTTTTTTTTATCAATTTATGTTGTCTTTGGATAAATAAATTGATATACTTATGAAAATAATCTTTTTAACAAAAATTAACCATACATTTAATAAATGACCTGAGTATTAAAAATAATATTTTTACGAAACACTTCGAACGTGCATTAAGTGCGAAATCTATATAAGTTTCATCATTAAATATTATTATACCCACATGTTACACAAACATAGAGATATTATGTTGAAAACGTATTTCTGTCGATTCAAAGTAATGACTTCTTTAAGAATAATTGTGAAATATAAATATGGTATAGAGTTAATTTATTTTGACATTTAATATTTCTTAACATCTTATCGTAATTAGGTGAAAGATTTAATTAAATATTATACATTTTCTAATAATTTTAAATGATATAAATTTAAATAAAAAATATTTTGAAATACTTTAGGCGCAAATAATAATTATAATACAAAAAATATATAAGTATGTATATTTGGCCACCTATATTATAATAAATACGAATAACATATAATAATTAATTAATAGCAGCATCGTCAAATAGTTTTCAATCATAAACTACCGTTTATTTTGCAAGCAATATATAAGATTTAATAGTCCGCGCCGTCTTGTGATGTTCTCGACGTTTTCCAGCGTCTTTCACTTTCGCACATAAAAATAGTATAACTACGTGTAAACACGCCTAACGTATACCAACATTTACGCAATCCTGGAAGTAAATAAAAAAATAAGGTATAGGTATAGCATTATTAATATTTTTACGCCCAATAAGTTTTTATTATATTAATAAATATGATTAATTATATACCTATTAATAATTTAAGTTAAATAATCGTACATTTAATAAAATCGCGAGTTGGTTAGGTCAAGGTTAGTTTTATAGTATTTTTTTCTTGTTAAGCTATAAAAATTCACGCTGCCTTTGAATATTGTGTTAAAAGTGAAACATTTACATCTTTGTCATATAAATTAATTTTCTTTTCCATTATAATAGCCATAGGTATATAGCTCGTAACCATTGTTTTCGAGTCATAAAATAAAACGTTATGTATGTATTTAGATAAATAAATAATTTTATTATTATATTGCTAATAAAATTCATAAATAAGTAAAATATATATTAATTGATAATGAATTTACTTGATTATTTTGTTTTACGTTCATATGTTATTTAAAATAATTGACATTTTTTAAATAGAATTTATAGTATAAACATTTTTATTGTAGACATTATAGCAGCTGGACCGAGCAATCTGAAGTTTCCCTTCTAACTTGAAAATTTATCCTTTAATGGCTTAGATTAGTAAAGTCTAGAATCTAGACGTTCTTAGGCAAACTATTGAAGTGTTTGACAGCTGCAGTGGTTGAAAGTTTGAGATAGCATAATAATGCAAAGTAAAATTAATAAAGAAATTGATGAAATAATGAACAAAGTTAGAGATTCATTCTGTTTTCAGAAATCCCTATTTGTAAAATTTTATTTACTCGGTAATTTTCTATAAATAAATATACGTATTGTCTCTAAATAATTCAGTTATAACAAAATAATTAAAATATTGAAATTTTTTAAAACATTTGATGTTTACTGTAACGTTTAGAATTTTATCTTAAAAGTTGTTTGTGCAAAAAAAGTAAATTAATATTTCGATGTTTTTTATATAAATCAACCTTAAACACAAACCATTGTTTAAAACTATAAATACAATCATAAGGAAAACACAATTAAAATTAATAATAAATCAGGATAAGTGTATTTCCTATTTGAATATCCTATTAATATACGAAAGATAATAGAGAAATTTAATGAACTATAATAATAGTTATTAGAACTCATGAATAAGGCGTCCGTTACCTCATTAAGTGAGTATTAAAAGTTTAAATCATATTCATTATCGGTGGATGATGTGTGTAATTGAATGAAATGCGGCGTGAACATGACAAGTAGACTGTCACGAAAGAAAGGCGGCCACTCGGATGCTGCTAAAAAAGACAATATGTAACGTGCAAACCTGTAAACGTCTGTCTGTCAATTACAGTTATTACTCTTAATTTGAGGACAACTTATTCCTAATTTATATACAGGGTGGAATTGTCAGCGCCACTTTAAATGAAACCACAGTTTTATCTACTCTATAAAAGCCTAATATAATTCGGAAAAAAAATAATTCTCAAAAATGAAAAAGTTTTTTTTTTCAAACAAAATAAATAATAAAATTATCGTTTTAAAATAAAACGCCATTTGTAAAGTATAACATAGGCACGCACACACTTACCTGTCAGAGCGGCAACGTCACATACGTATGTGTGCGTGACACGAAATACAGGTATGGATAAAAATCGTGAAATGAAAAAAAAATCCTACGTCCAAACCGTTGAGGTGCCTTGATTATTTTTTTTAATTCTGGGTTTGAAATATTTTACCCTATATGCAGTTTCAATTAAAGAAGCGCTGCCTCTTCCACCCTGTATATTTATAATAGGTATATTGTTTTGAAAGTCACAACGCAAAACTATCGTGAAAAAACTGTTTTTTAACGTAGGTACCTACCTATAACATAATCGTATTCTGATATTACTTATTTTCAGAAAGATATATTATTAATGAATGTATTTTTTTAGTAAATTCACAGTGAATATGCAAATGCAACGTTTACCTTGTCGGCAATTATAGAATACAAACAGGCACTTGAGAATCGTTTGTAGAACAACATTAGACATACATACCTACACTAAAATACGTAATAGCTGCGTATTTTCATACAGTGAAAATGTTTTAGTTATATATCGTTTTTTTAGCGTCACGCTGCATCCTACAGGTACCTCCAGTAGTACAGTAGGGTATGTAGAGGGAACTTGGCGACTCAGTGTTAAGACACTCCGTTCCCATTAAGACAATTCCGTTTCCCATTTTCCGCTGAATTAGATACTGTCGAATTACAGTGTATAGATTTTCTGTATTATTTATAAATAGATAAGAATAATACTTATTTTTAAATAAAAACTTTAAAATGTAGAGTTTGTATAGGAATGGTACCCACATAAATATTTAAATTTTATTTTATATTGCCTGAATTTTCTTCTTTATATATTTTTTCATGAAAAGAAAAAATATAACCGACATGAATTAACTATACCAAATTTACATATGGACCTTTTTCCTTTTTCGATGTACACCTACTAAAATTACAAGTCCTACTACATATTCGTTACATTTAAATTGTTTAATAAAATGTCATTAAAATAAAATATTTGTAGCTACATAATTTCTTAGACCGAGAACCAAAAGGCTTATCTTCTCAGAAATTCTAAGCTTCTAACATAATCAAATCTAACCAAAATGACAGCCGGTATAACAACAGTTTGTTATCTGGGCGTTCACAAAATGTTTACCCAAGTGACTTTTATTTGTCCGCGCCAGAAATAAGACATGATCCATACGTAACTATTTCCACGCTCTAAAATTAAAACTACGACAAATCGCCACAGAATTTTATCTCTTCACCTTCTGGCTGGGTTGACATGAAATTGAAGAAGAATCCTAATATATATAAATTCTTAATTTTACTATACTTAATACTTATACATATAATTAATTACTACAGATCAAATTAATTACTAGTTAGTCTCTGAGTGACTAACAGATAATGCACACCTAAAACTACTAGACGCAGAAGTCTGAATTTTGGTATGTAAGTTCCTTCAGTAATTCAGTAGAGCACTAGCAAAGGTGTTTGGAATGTAGAATAGTAACGAAATAAAATAGGATATTACGTTTTATAGCCCAAGAAAAAAATTTAAACAACGCTTATTAAATATATCTATAGATGCCGCGTCGTGGCGCAGCGGCACAAGGGTGTAACTGTAACGTGACGATTGTGGGTCCGATTCCCACTCGAGGAAGCGAAATATTTATTGCGATTTCTTCGCTCTAGTGTCGAGACAAAGCGCGGCGTTGAGTTCTGCACCTCAACACGCAATGCCCCCGGAATTCAGCAGATAGTGTTGCCGGAATTCAGTAGACGGAGTGGCTTAATCACCAATCTAAAGTGTTTATTCAGTTTAGAAATAACGCCTAAACGTCATACATCTTTTAGAATATTACTCCGTTTTACACACGTGATAACTTAAAACGTAATTTCCATTCTAGCGGCAATTATTTTCGATTTTTACTTTCAAAGGAATATAGTTTATTAAAATTTCAATCATTCTATAATATTTATTCATTTATTAAAGTGTCTTGTTTATTCAGAAATTTGTGTATTTATATGTTAGTTTACAATTAAAATTATAATAAAAATATTGCCTCATTTCATTTCTTCCATTAAGCCAAATTGAAGCGTTCTATAAGAGTATGGTGTCTGCGGATAGGTAAAGGAATGAATATTTATGTGAAATATTCTTACCAAAGCCATGAACTCGCTTTCCGCATCCCCTTTGTCTCTTTAATATTAGATGACAATTTTCCATGAAAAAACCTTTTTCGGGTTCAAAAACATGTACACATGTAGAAACATGTATCGGATGGTTGTGGAGAATTCTTTGCGTATAAACGTGTTTATATTAATAATTATTTTTAAATGTCCCGTAAACAGAGAACACATAGTGTTAAAATACTCTTCTCCGTTTTTCTACCCAAATTAAAGCCTGCGTGTTGATTGGCAGAACTCAACGCCGCCAGTTTCTCTTATCAAAGCATGAGAATGGAAACAGTTTTCATAAGTGGATACGGTTCCCACAATTATCGCGGATACAGTCAAATGATGTCTCCTTGCGTTGCCCCATATTAAATAAGCTCACCTTTTATACAATTAGGTTATGATTATTATGATTAAGTTATTTACACAATTTACATAACATATATAATATACATGTATCAGCATACGTACTTGTAATAAAATGTATGTATATGTATGTACAATCATTAGGGGCAAAGCGCCGATCTTGGCAGAGATTCAAATGTTTAGACTACTTTAAAACTCATTTAGTGCTCCTTCACTTATTTTTTATGTACATATATCTAGTAGTTGTATGTTTCATTAAAACTAAAAGAAAAGAAAGTACTGTATTGCATTAAAACTAATGTAGAAAATTTTGCTCAGAAAAAATAATCCACACATAACGGTCCCGTTATAATAAATCGAAGTGTAGATGTTCTCGCTAGAGTAAATAATACGTTAAATGAATATGATGTCAATGTCCACTGCGTACTGGCTTGTTGCCAGTACATGTATGTATATTGTATAATACTACTTTTAGATACTACGATCCTATTTAATAGTACTATTGATAAAAATGTTTTAAAATATTTTCTTCTCTGTTGCAGACACTCGGTGGACTCGGTCGCGTCGTATTCTAGTCAGAATCACGTAGACCGTATAAGGACACAAAATTTCTCAGCGGCTTCTTGTCAAGACGATTGTGACTTTGGATCTATCAAGACAAGTCTTTTCCGAAGGTCATCTTCAAATTTAGAATATCCTATCAAACGGCCAGAAAGCGTAACTTCTACTAGTTCCACACGAAGCCGCCTTCGAGATCTCGTCGAAAGGAAAACTAGTCAAGAGGATAAACCCGCAGCAAACACCGTCGCTGATATACAGTATTTTGAAAATCCTACAGAAACACTAGAATTTGATAAACCACGAAATACTCTTGATATAAAAAGAAATTCAGAAGAACGTCCTAAAAAGAAGAAATCTAAATATAAAGATAGTGAAAATAAAAATAAAAAACAGGAGAAATATCAGAGTAAACTCGCAGAATACTACAAGGTACCCGTTCAGCTTCCGCAGGACGAATTTTATCAACACTTAACACGATCTAAGGCAGCAGAAGAATTTTTACAAAATCGGTTTTCAAACTCCGATACAGAATTTAGTGGTAGCTACGGACGTCTATGTAAGCATAAAGAAACTGAAGGATCTAATTTACGTCGAAGCCGAAGTTTGGCCGTGATAAGAGAGGAAACTTTTACTGATCTGCAAATACAAAATCACCCTAAAACAAAGAGGTCGCAGTTAATCCCGCGCGCTCGTTTATTTGACAAACCTTGTTTTAGAGACAGGTATGATTACTTATTTTTTCATCATGTAGTAGATACAATAGAACCTAAAATATTCAATTAAGTACATGAAACTTCAGGAACAAATATATACCATAATGTTAATAAATAAATATATACCATAATTACAACAAAATAAAAAAAAATACATATGTGAATTTAATTTGGACATTTAGCAAATACTTAACACATATTAGGTTACATAAATAAAATATTATTAATAATAATACTGTTGTTAATTATTTTCAGGTTAACCGGGCGGACAAAATATCAGACAAAAGAAGAAGTATTAGAAGGGATTTATATAGACAGCACAGTATCTTGCTTTGCAGACATAAATAGACAAACTGCAGAAGAGGAATTGCCCGCAAATCTACCAAACAATACAGAAAACAATATAACCCATGAAGACGCAGTTTCAAGAAATGAAAGTCGCAATTCAAAATCGATAGGTGGAAGTTGGCCAAATTTGAATGAAGATACCAAACATATAAATCTTTCTGAGGATAGTATTGGACACTCTCATAACCCAAGTGAAATCGATAGCTTAGATTCTAATTACGTAAGAAAACATTACAATTTCGAAGCACATTTAAAAAATTACAATAATAGCTCGCCCGAAACCGAAAGATCAATAACTTCGCAAAATAACTGCAAAGAATTATATATCACAACAGACGACCACGATAGTGAAAACGAAATCGAAGATCGTCCAAAATCTTTAGCGCACAGTTGTACTTCTATTCGCGACGAACAAACTAAGCAGTCTAATAACGAAACAGCGACGTATGATGAAATTTCAAACAAAAGTAATGAAAACGAAAAACCTATCATAAATGTAAATACAACCAGTGATAATACCGATAAACTGAGCAAAGATTGCGATATTCAATCTGTTATATCTGAAAACGACGGAACTATATCTAGTCCAACTGACAGTATAACTTCATATATATCCATTTCAATTGCTTCATCGGACAAATCTCATAAATTAGAATATTTAGCAAATTCATTAGCAGAAAAAATTGATGAATATTGTGATTCACAATTTCAAGAACATAATTCGGTTAAATCAAACATTCTTATTAGTGACAAAAAGGATATTGGACCAGAGCCAGTTTATACACCTATTCATAAAAAAACTACTTTTGCTGATATTAAAAGAGACTCTTATAATAATAAAAACAAATTCACTAAAGAGATTTCTCCTAATACCGTTATACAATCTAAAGAATATTACGTAAGTAATACACTTTTAGGGTGTAATGATTACAGTACAGACAGTTACTGCACATCAACAAAGAATATTACGACTGAACCTTTTGTAGCAACTTTTGTAGAGAATCAATATTATTCTTTACCAGATATAAACATAAGTAAATGCTTACGAAAATCTGAGCGAATAGATGCTCAGTTAAGAAAAGAAGATCCTGAAGACATACCCTGTGAAAATACATACGAAGTTGCGCAAACACACTTTCGAGAAATATTATCAGCCAAAAGCAATGAAAATTATGGTCATTTGAATAAAATAAACATAAAATTGGATAGTAATTGTAACGATATAAGCAACAGTTACCAACCAGAAATACCTGAACCACAACTTATACAAAATTTTTCTAAACTTGAAGACGATTTGAAATCTATAATTACTATAGAAAGCTCTAACGCTGATGAATGTCAATCTAACATTTATCACTTAGATCATCACCAAAACGAAAGAGAAATAAATGAAATAGAAGGTACTATTAGAAATAATAAAATTATCACAAAATCAGAAAGCTTGAAACTTGCATCTAAAATAATACTAAAGCCAGAAGTAAAAATATTAAAATCTTTTTCAAATGATAACATCAACAAATCAGTAAAAGATAAAAAAACAAAGTGTGGAATAAAGAAGCACTACTCGCTTCGTCAACGTAATCCTTCTGACGATGAAATTTTCCGCCTTCCCAGTCCTACGTCTGTAGAAAATAAAGTAAATAAACCTCTTCAAAGGCCTACTAGAAATTTGTCATTTAGCGAACAAATAAAAAACCATTCACTTCTTTCAAGAGTGCAATCGTTTAAAACATCTGCTGAATCTAATATTGCGATAATACCTCTTAGCGGTCATCAAACTATAGTAATAGATCCACCGCTAGATCAACAGCTGTTGGATTGTAATAAAAAAATAGTTTCTAAATGCGAAGAAACAAATACTGGTCACGATAGTAAAACAAAATTGAAACCTGAACTTCCAAAAACAGCACATATTCCGGACAAAGAAGAAGAGATTGACAGAAATACAGAGATAAAAAATATCACAAAAGAGCCTTTCATAACTATAAAACTAAAAAAAGTAGTAAAGAAAACTATACCCAAACTCAACACAGTACATTGTGACGCTGGCACATTTTGTCAACAGTTACTTAGACCACCCCCGAGACTTATTATAAAAGACGGTAAAGATTATTCGAAAAATACCTTTGAGTTTGAAAAGGCTGACATCATGACTCGACCTCAGGTTTTGCAAGTCATAGATTCCAAAACTAAACGCCAAAATACATTGAGCAATTATGCTGATAAATCTAAGTTAGCATCAAGTAACCAAAAATTTGACCAAAATCTAGATACAAAAGATATTAAACCTGAGACAAATACGGTGAAAGAAAAACTTAACAATGCTATTAAGACCGATATAGAATATCAAGAAAAAATCAACTCAGTCAAAACCTATTGGTCAAAGCTAATTGATAAATCGCCTGAAAATTGTAATAACCGAGAAGATATAGATAAAAATGAAATTATAGACAACAGCAAAATCATTTGTGAAGAACAAGATATTAAAGAAGAAATCAAGAACATAGATAATGTTTCGGAAGTTTCAGTCAATAGTATAATTAAAACTTTAGAAAATGTAAAAATTGTAGATAGCATTAAAAAAATAACTCAAAAGAAGCTAAACCTATGGAAAGATGAAACTGAAAAAGTTAAAAGTGATTCAGAAATAGAAGAACCGCCAGTTGAAAAGATTATCAAAGAAAATACTAGTACTATATACGATAACCCGAGACCTGAAAAACAAATAAAGAAAGTTGAATTAGAACTTTGTAGAGACACACCTGAAATTGAAATAGTAGAATTAAGCAGTGATGACAATAAAAATCAGAAAACTCAAGCCACACTCATAAAAGCTAAAGGATTTGACAAAGGTTGTGACGATTTCGATCATGTTAGATATAAAGTAATGAAATCGGAACTATTCAAAAACAGTATGATAGCTAATTACCGTAAGGAGGCCCAATTTGATGGGTTGTTACAGTATCTTCAGGATTACAGTTTTCAAGAATTACTTGTTAATAACAATATTGTCATTATTGAACCAGTAAGAACGAAAGTGGAACCAGCTCCTAGAAAAAACACCAACACTGATACGTGTAAAATACCACCGGCATTGTTAAAGAAAAATGAGTATTCTTCTCATGTGGATAAATCAAAAAATGCGATACGGAGACACTTTTTTTACCACCCCATAAGAGTAAATAAAGAAATTATTGAAGAAGAGCTACCTAATCCAGACACCGTTAAAAAGGTTCGTAATTTATTTGAAGATACATTGAAAATGAAAAGTCCAATGACTCATGATCCGCCACTATTAGAAGAAAATACTGGTCTAACACAACGGGCGACATCGTATAGAAATTTAAGTGAAGAAACAAAAAGCAGTAAAGTCAGTAGTAGGAAAAAAAATACCAGACAGTTGACAATAGACACAAACTTTGGTAATAAAAAATGGGATAACGCTAGTCTATCGAGCGGTGTGTCCAGCGGCGATTTAAGTTCTAACAATGAATACGAAACAGATGGTTTGAGCCCATATTCCCATAAGACTCTTAAAGATAATGTTTATAGTTCTAGTGACGAGTACCTTTGTGATTCAGCAAGTCAAGATTTTTGCTGTGAAAGTCAATACGTAAGTCCAGATATTCTTAAGAAGATAAGAGAATGTGGTACTTCTGTAACTTACTATGGTGGAAAGGTCGTGAATTCCAAAACCAGCTCTGCAGTGAGTCCTATGACTAAGGCCATAATGGAAGAGATTAAAAGCTTACAAAAGAACTGCAGCAGAGATTGTTACTCATGCCAAACAAAATGTAAAGGAGAAAAGTGTTCTTGTTTAGTTGCTAATAAACATCAACAAATGTTAACAGAGACACAGACTGAAACTTTTGCCGAATTTGGAAATAACCAAAGTCAGGATAAAAGTAAACGTATGGAAGGTTTTCCAGGTTTTAAGTTTAAACTTGTGAAATCTAATAGCTGTAGCAGTCGACTAGAGTTAACAGGAACAGATGAAGCTAAAAATCTTAGATATAAATTTAGAAAACAAAATTCTAAAGAAGATCCTCCATTATTATATGATGATGAAAACTCAGTAAAAAATAAAATATGTCGTTTAGAAAGTTACAATAAAGGAATTGTCAAAACCCCCTTTCAACAAAATGAATGTGAAATTGTAAATTTTAAGACAAGTATGACAATAGAAAATCACCAGTTAGAAGGAAAAAATGACTCGCTAATAACGCATGACGCAAACAGCTCAAATGAGCTTGATGAAAAATCTACAAATAAACCAAACAACTTAATAGAAGAAGATAAAGAGCTCGATCAAACAAATAAACAAGCCAATGAAAATATTACTTTCGAGAAAAAATTCTACTATGTCAACGATAATTCTGAACAAAGTAAAATGACAACTGGAAAATTTGGAGAAATGGTGTTTGAAGAATTTGAAGTTTTAGAAACTTGTTTTGATAGCTTAAATAGCAATAGGTCTTTAAAATAGGAGTAAATTGATAGAAAGCCAAAAAGTATCGCCTTCTTGCGATCTGTGACTACATATTAAAAATGTTATTAAATTATTATCTGTACATTAACTAAGTCGTATAAATGTGTATCTAATAGTATAAACATTATGTATAATGTAGTTAACAGCAACTTATTAATATAAATTATTATTATTTATAGTCTTGGTGATGGTCTCTTAATCTTTATATTAAATATGATAAATTATACATTTTCTTTTAATTTATCTCTTACCGTCAGATTTATCAGATTCAAGTTTTGTAGGTGTAGCTTTGGATCCATACACACATACGCTTGTGAAGAATGATCGACGTGAAGGCCGCCACCGACGACACCACGATTCCTGTTTAAAGTAAACCAAATTTATATGTGTGCCGAAAAAAACATTTGTTAATCATTATGATATGTTATATTATATGCATAATAAGTGATCTTTTATGTGTACCATTAAAAAAATCCCCTGATGATTTTTCACTTTATTTATTCCTACCGCAGTAAGTATTTCACATAGTCTGCGAAGCATAAGCTGAACTTTGCGTTTATGTGAGTGTATATGTTACAATCTGTAAAGTATCTACTGTTACACCGACAATATATAAAATACATAATGAATCATAGTCCATATTCCTATATTCGAGCTACAGATTTAA
Source organism: Heliconius numata (assembly GCA_016802625.1). NCBI lineage: Eukaryota > Metazoa > Arthropoda > Insecta > Lepidoptera > Nymphalidae > Heliconius > Heliconius numata. The sequence goes on from JAEBDU010013194.1 coordinate 2,557,438, forward strand.
CGGTTATTTTAGGTTGGGTTGGAAACTATTGGCGGTAGGCTTACTTCATATATAATTATCAATAAAAATCTGAATGATATAAAAGCAAGTAAACAAATTGTAAAAGGTTTATTGCCTGCCTGTCCGTACGTCTACACCTTTCTTGCTCTCGTCTTATACCGAGCTGGTTTTTAGGTATTTTATACATTGCCTAGTTGTTATAAAATACCGAATTATACAGATTGCCGGTAACATAATATACAGATAGTAGGGGTAGGAATCATCCCTTATATGTATCGGCGCATCCCTTATGTGACGTAACTACCCTGCTGTACTGTTAGCGACGTCACGTATTTAAATCTTAATATTTATTTATTTTTCGTCAAGTGAAAGGAAAAGGTTGACGCGATTGTGTAAAAAAATATTCTAATCTAATAATCTGTGTATCAAAAAGAAAAAAAATATATATAGTCATAACGCGGTTCTTGTTATTAGTCCTTATTAAAAATATATATTAAAAAATCACTCGTCTATAAATAAATCTTTCGTCTTTTGTGTTGACGTTATGTTAATAATTAATAGTTCCGTTATATACAGAGGCCAATCGTGGCGCAGGGGCACAAAGTGTGACCGTAAACTCGACTGGTTGTGGGTTCAATCTGGTGACTATTTTTTTTTGCTTTTAATTCTTGCGGTTTAAACCAAGCAAGGGATGCACCGCGTTACAAGCCGTCGTCGCTCTCCTACACTATCTCTTACAATTACACAACACAGCTTACGCCTCGCGGACTGTACTTCCCATTTGAGTCATCATAGATTCTTAGAACAATGTTGTTTTAATAATTACAACTGATAATTTAAATTCAGACTATTCTAGTATCGTATTTCGATATATAGCGCGATTTAAAGTGTTATTAATTACCTATTAAAATCACAAATAATACTCAGATGAATTTCCACCCATAACTAAAGTGCAGTGTACATTACACATTCTAATTACTCGTAACTTATTACGTAAAGTATCATTTAACGACCGTCTACCATCGTACACGAAGCTGACATGGCTCAGGGGCACAAGGGTCTGACTGTAACGAGACGGTTGTGTGTTCGATCCCTACTCGACAAAAAAAAATAAGCCTGAAAAATTTGCAAACACCTTTAAATAAAAAGATTACTTAAAAAATACTGCTAAGCTAAGCTTCTTCTTCTCGAAGCCATATCCACAGTAGACACTCCCATAAGTACAATATTAACATTACTATTCTTTCAGATGGAAAACTAAGCAGTAATGAAAGAAGCGAGCATATCGTACAACATACACCTAACGTGAATAATATTTTACATATCTTTTAAATTAGCATGAAAAGACTTTAGTATTTGCAGAATGATATAGTCACGTCAACGTATTATATTACGAAGAACAAATACGATAATAGTCACTCCTCTGCTTAGTATGACGCTTACGAGGGCGCGCGTGTTTATCAAATTTACTTCAATTTACCGGTCCACATGTTATTGATATATATACGAGTTATTTTAAGTTTCGAAATTACAAAATGGTATCTTTATTAATCTCGTCTCGAAGGGTAAAATGAAATATAATTTAAACATATTGAACCAAAAAAATCATGAACAACTGCATTGCACCCAATGATGTATGATGCCACATCAATTATGTCCCAGACAAAAATTTAAACTGTTGCTTGTATCACTATAAGATACATATTTCAATTGTTTTATTATACTAATAAAATGACTTATCTAGCTTTGACAGCAGTTATATTGCCCAATACTTATTCTTATAAACATCCTATAATTTAATCAATATTATAAGACTAATTATGAAACTGGAACTGGATAAAGCTTTATTAAATTCTGAAATTAAAAATTCTGACTAACAATTCTTTCAGATAAGTATAAAAACAAATTATTTCATACAACTGGCATTTAAGATTTTAATGAAATGGTGAATTGGGCAATTGAGTGATTATGTGCTTATATCTGCTGTGCCAAGTCATGACTAACATGAAATAAAGTATTTGAGTGATTCATTTGTAAGACAATCACATTTTGGATTGCAAGAATATATTTTGAAGGTACTCAAAAAATAATACATAATTAATTCTTAAGTTTTATTTTTACACCATAATTAAAAGACTAAACTGAAGTTTTATTTCTATTTATCCAAATGCAATGGATGCAAAAAGTTGTTTATTTCAATTGGACAATGTGATAAGTTTTCTTTAAGAAATAAAGGATGAAAATGTAAATGACATGGTAAATCATTAATATTTAGTATATACACAAAAACAAAAATATGATAAAAGTAAAGCATAAAGTAATTTATCAAATTCAACATAAAATATCAAATGTTTAACAAATATTTAATTTACTTACTAACAACACATAACATTAAAACCTCTATAATATTTTATAATATAATTACAATTAATAAAATAATAAAAATATTACTAAGGAAAGTAGAAATAAAACCTTATAAATTACAAATTATATATAATTATATATAGTGTGTATTTATTTATTGAAAATATATTTGCACTAATGTATACATAACCACAGAATCTTAATACAAACAGCTGATTATATGATTCTAATTTAAACTGATAACATTGATTAGAAATCCCATTTACTATTCAATATCACTTTTAACTTAAATGTGTTGAACCAGTATATTAGTTTTTTAAGTACTTTTAATATAATGATTTATTTTTATAATTTTTTGTTCACAAAATTCGGTAAAATGACATTTGACAGATACTTAAAAATAAATATCTATGCTTAAGCGCCTACCAAATTATTTATGTACACGTGCATAACGAAACCTACTAAATATGACAATCTTATATGAAAATGATTTCAATAAAATTATAGAACCACGCCTAAATATTAGTTACTTACCCTGCTATTAGACAAATCTCTAAATATCGATGATAAACACAAACTACGATTTATTTCTAATTTAGCTAAGAGTCGGCACTTAGACACACACACCGTCGACGCCATCTTTACACTACTCATGTACACCCGCCCGTTCCATCTATAGCTAACTTTGGTTGGTATCAATGCTGTAGATGTATATATTTTTAACTTATGCCGGTGAAACATAAAAGAACCAGAAGTTCTGCGTATAAAATAATTATTATATTTACTTTTCTATCTTTAATAGTTATATTTCATTAACAAATTCAAATCTTATTATATTATCATATTATTATAAAATCATTACAGTGACATTATGAGTAGTATTGCATTATCAATATCATAGTCTCGACTCTTAAGTTAAATATGAAATGTTTGGAATAAGCAAAAAATCCAACTCAAATGTATAATTTGCATAAAAATACATTCAGAATATATTGAGTAATATAAATTTCCCGCCCTGCATCCGGAATGTTGGCTATAGTTAATGCTTATCATGCATTCTTTGAAAATATAAAAAAAATGTTTCATATATTTGTTTGTTTATCTAGCACACATTTATAGCTCATCCATTAGTAACATATATGGTGAATTACAATTTTATTGCTCAAAATTATTATAAAGGGTATATTATAAATTAAGTTATTAGATCCATAAACAAGAATCAAGTTTGAAGTAAGTAATTTGAACGCGGTGTTAAAAGATGACAATTTATTTTTGTAATAACGTCAAAAATCAAAATGACGTTACACCATTCGTTGTGAATTGTGATTGTTTGCAATTGCTCGAAATTAAAAATAAGGTTTATTGCGTGCAATGGCTGTACCTGATTACAAACTGAGTACTGTTTTGTGTGGTCACTCTATGGACGTACGATGTGTTGCAAAAACTAAAGAATTTTGCATACTTTCCGCGTCTCGAGACAGAACCGCTAAACTGTGGCACCCAGAGGGGTTAGTATATCACTACAGGAGATAAAAGTATGTTATAGTATTATAATATTTATAACATGAGATTGATTAAATACGTTTATATATCAGGGTCAAGGATTTCGTGAATGTAGTTACATATAAAGGCCATAGCAATTTTGTATCGTGTGTCTGTTGGCTACCACCTTGCGAAGCATTCCCTGACGGCTTAGTTATCACAGGAAGCAACGATACCACAATATTAGGTTATAATCTGCAAGACGGAGCTGTCCAAATAAATTTAAAAGGTCATGAGAACACTGTGTGCAGTGTGACACCTGGACATGATTCTGGTATCCTTATAAGGTTTGCCCTTTATAGATAAATTATTATCTGATTTAAAAAAAAAACACTTTACGTTCTATACTGTTGTATTTAAATACTGCCTTGAAAATACTTAATATCTTATTTTTTTTCTGGCTTACATGAGTATCTCAATTTTAGCTCAAGTTGGGATAATACAGCCCGAGTATGGAATATAAATACTCCTCAATTGGCACCAATAATACTTAAAGGACATCAAGCTGCTGTTTGGGCTGCCTTAGAACTTGGAAATGGAACTTATGCAACAGCATCAGCTGATAAAACTATAAAACTATGGAGAAAAGATGGAGGCCTTATAAGTTCACTTACAGGTAAAGTAACAACAGTGTATTATTAATATTTTTATCATTTGAAGTTTGATCTCTGCTCTAATATTAATTATTTTTATGTATGTGCTCTGGAAAGACCACTCTTATTCTTGAGTTCTATCACAATTAACATTGAATTTAGGAAGAAAGCAGAAATCAGGCCCATATTTGTATATTTCTTTCAACTTTGAAATCAATCTTGAGAGCATTATTTTCATTTATAGACTATTAAAATAGCATCTCATTATCAATTTCATACTTGACAGTGGTTTATAAACATGGGTAATAAAGTTTTGGCAATTACATAATTCTCTCTGCCTACCTTGCTATATATTTATATATTAATTACTTATAAGCATAGGATAACATTCAATAAAAATAATGTGTAAATGTGCTATCCAACATACAAGAGGTATGTGAAGAAAGAAAAAAATTTTTAATATCTTTCATTATTCCAGGACATACAGATTGTGTAAGAGGCTTAGCTGTTGCTAATGCAGAAACATTCCTTAGTTGTTCTAATGATGCATCAATCAGGCTTTGGACAAACAAAGGAGAATGTCTCAATACTTATTATGGACACACAAATTATATATACAGGTGATTAAACTATTTTATTTTATTGTTTGTATATTTGAGCATGTGACTGTGTCTTATATTAATTTCTGTACATTTCCATCTTTCTCTAAAGTTTTTGAATATACTTATAAATGATAACTGTTTTAAATATTTTTAAATTTTTAATTTCATTTCCAGTATTGCAATAAACCCAAGTATACCACACAGCTTTGCTAGCTGCGGGGAAGATGGTTCCATACGAATTTGGGCTGCCGGTGATTGTATACGTGAATTGAGACTTCCAGCACAATCTGTTTGGAGCCTCTCTTGCTTGGACAATGGAGATATTGTTACTGGTAAAATTGTGTATTCAATTGTTTTATTTAATTTCAATTAATTAAGAATATTGCATGATATAACATTTATGAGGTCATTATTAACCCACAACTGTACACACATGCATATGAACGTAACTCTCCAAACATGACAATCATGATATATGAAACAAAACACCTTTTATATAAGTTACAATTAATTAATATTTAACTGTATATTTTAATAGGATCGAGTGATGGCTTGGTGAGAGTATTTACCAAAGATCCCAATAGATATGCAGACGAATCTGTTATCAAGCAATTTGAGGAAGAAGTGCAAAAAATGCAGGCGGCCAATCAACAAGAGATAGGTGGATTTAAGTTATCAGAGTATGTATTGTTTTCTAGCTTTACTCTTCCAGACATATATAGTGTGGTCGACGAGTCATGGCCGCCCTGATGTAAGGTTTTTTGAACTGAAAATAACTTGAGAAGATAATAATTAACATTAAGAAAAACCCTAAAATCAACTCAGTGCAACCATCTACAGATTACTTCAAATCGGATACGACGCTTCAACCATACTGTAGGCAGAGAGAATATAGTGACACACCTTTTTTTTACAAAAGTAACATGTCATTGTTTGCTCAATGGCGGATTTCAACACCTCGCTTTGTCTTGTAACTTATATATTAAAGAGAGGGAATGATATATTAAATATATCATTCCCTCAGTGGGAATCGAACACACAACGGTCGCGCTTAGTCACACGCCAGTCTCTGGGCCATGATGGCCTCAAATTTTATATATTAAAGATAATATTAAACATTGCAATTATAAATGAACTCCACAGATTACCAGGTCCCGAAGCGTTACTTGAGCCAGGCAAATCCGACGGGCAAACTAAACTAGTTCGCAGAGGTACCAACGTGAAATGCTATTCGTGGAGTGCCACACAGAATGCTTGGAGTGAAATAGGGGATGTTATGGGAGCTAACCCTCCCAGTGAGGGGAAAACTATGTATCAGGGGCAGGTTCGTATTTTGTAGCCAATATAAAAGATATAAAAAAGTAGGAAGGGGGAACCTAGTGTTAAGACAGTCTGTTTCTCATGCACTGCATTATTTTAGAGTCATAATACATTGAGTGATGCACCCTGTTTTAGTTATAGTTCCATTTATAAAATCACATAAATAGTGGTTACATTTCAGGAGTATGATTTCGTATTCAGTGTCGATATTAAAGATGGCGCCCCTCCACTTAAATTACCATTCAACAAAACTGAGGACCCTTGGGTGGCTGCACAGTCTTTTATTCACAAGTTAGTAACTATGTTTTATTAATATTAATTTTAATTAAGTTCTCACTTGGTAGAAATGTTTTTACCATTTAAAACTTTGGTCAGTGATATCTAAATATTATCTTACATTATAAAAATCTTATATTTCTACATTATAAAAATAATCTATGTCTAAAAGACTTTTTATTAAATACAATAAATATTTAATAAAGTCCTTTTTATTGTGTTTTATTACAGACACGATCTACCTCAAGTATATTTAGAGAAAGTAGCCAATTTTATTATTGATAATGCTAAATTGGAATCTTTACCAGCTGCCAGCAATGGGTAAGTTTTAATTTCCTTTTTTGTCTTTATCTCACATATCGAAGATTCGTTTCCCATTTTATGTTACCAGAGCAAAGAAATGAAAATATTAAATATTTCATTTCCTGGGGTGAGAAACAACCCCCAACTTGTAGTGTTTTTTATTTTATTAAAAATAAGTTCACTAAAGTTAATGATATCTCAGTCACACATGATATTTCTCAGTTCAGAAGACTTAATTTTAGGGAGGCCATGACTCTGACTGTACTGTGTACATTTAATAGGCAGTGTTATACCATATCTGTACAATTGAGGGCCGAATCCTTTTTTTATTTTCATAGCTACGCAGACCCTTTCACGGGGGAGTCCCGCTATGTGCCGGGGTCAGGGACAGCGACGGGGCTTCCTCCACCCTCCTCTACTGATCCCTTCACGGGTTCTGGAGCATACACTACAGCCAGTGCTAGTGCAAGCGTCAATGAAAGTGAAAAACCTTTAGTGCCTCATGATTCTTATATAAGGTAGGTGATAATTTACTAAAATATAATTTAATTTTATGGAGGATTTAGTATTTTAACGTTAGAGTGCTATTTACAATTGGAGGATATTAATAAACATAAAAAAATGTGTAATTTCAAAATAAGAGTATAAATTGAACCCTCTTAAATAATACATTAAACTTGGCAATTGTGACATTTCACTTACCCGCTCTGGTAGACCAAGGACAAACTAAACGGAGTAAGGAGTATTTTGGCATGATTTTCTCTATCCATCTACTATGTATTATAAAGTTTAAAAAATAAGATTAAAAAACTACAAAAATTTTAAATACATATTATATAAAATTGTTTATTTCAGATTCGATCAAGCAAACCTCAAAGCAATACATGACAAGCTCAAAGAGTTCAATAGTAAAGTTGGAGATGGGCTGAACACCTTCACTGAAGAACAATTAGAGAATATTGTTAAATTAGGTGAAATGGTAAGCTACATTTTGTATATATACTAATATTGTAAAGATGAAATGTTTGTTTGTATGGACTATAATTCTCAGGAATTTCTGGAGGATGACTGTATTGCAATATGTTTATTGTTTTGATGTAACCTACTATACCTGAGGGTAGAGTTACTTTGAGAACTTAAAATGTGTTATTTATGATGCAAAGCTCTTTGTGTCCCCATTTATTAAAGTATTTATATTTTGTACATTGCAGAATACTACATTCAGCCCAGATACAGTTACATTACTAAAGAAAATGTTAGAATGGCCAAAGGGTATGTATAAAAATCCATAAATTACATTATAAAAAATTAAACAAACTTAAAATACATATAAAAATTGCTAACAACATAAATAAGTTGTAATAAGGCTTTATATCCTTAAATATCTTAATGATGAGAATGTATTGCTTAGTGGTCAGAGCGCTTAGACAATTTCCAAGAGGAATGAGTTCAAATCCTGCTCCGTCTCAAATCTAAAATTTATATATTTTCTAATAATCTCTTTACTTTTCAGAAATAATTTTCCCTGTACTAGACATAACTAGATTAGCAGTTAGAAAGAAAGAAATCAATGGACAAATATTTGATACAGGATATGGGCCAGACTTTGTTAAATATCTTTTATCTTTACTGACACCGGGTGAGTTATATTTTTTATATGTAATGAAATAAATAAAATTGCTTGTTAATTAAAAATTATTATTTTATTCTTGTTATGACCTGATGAAATAATCTTAATAAAATATAAGTCAGTAAAGATGAACAAAATAATGTTTTAAGTATTACATATAAATTAATATCGACACTTACTTAGTGTAACTACTTACTTAACTTAACTTACTTACATTTAAAATAGTATATATTTATCGAATACCGAACCGCCTTATTAGAAATCGATTAAAGAAAAATGTGACTAACTCCCATGTCTAATAAAATTTCAGATAATCTACCAGCAAACCAAATGTTAGCAATGCGTGTGTTAGTGAACGCGTTCAGCGACCTTCCAGGGGAAATGCTGGTGTTGGCCGCGAGGGAGAGCGTAGTACACGCTATCATCTGTCTCACTCAGTTGAACAATAATACACAGGTGAGAGCACGAGACGGATATATAGTAGTTGTGTCTTTTAAATAGTACTGTACAACCAATTGGCGTTGCCATAGCCACGTGTATGCCACTCTATAAACATAAAAGTGTAAATACTGTCAAATGCATGGTAGTGTGTGTAATATTTTATTTATTGATTTAATGTACTTTAGTACGACGACGAAAGTCGCGACGATACTATACACAAAGGACGCAGAATTGCCCATATTGTATATCATGCACTGCCTTCACAATTATAATAAACATGTTTGTCGGACTATACGGAATTATAATATTTTTTTTACTCCAGATTGCTGCAACGTCACTCCTCCTCAATCTGTCAGTAGCGCTCGCGCAACAGACGGACAGTGTGGAACTTGCCGAGTGTGTTATTATTTTGTTAAACAAAATTACTGATAATGAAGCATATTTCAGGTAATATTTATAACTTTCGAGATATTTTAAAATTTAATCTCTTAGTCTTATATACATACTCTTTATAGTCTACTCATTTGGGCATGAGACAAAATGTAAACAAAGAAATACTGTTTCTAACACTTTTATGTTTCTGTTTCTAACACTGTAAAAATCTGCAGTAACTGTGCTCTATAATTTATTGTAGTGGTTTATATTATACTAAAGTATTAAAATACATCTCAAGTTTGAGAACCAGTTGGCTTTTGGGTGTTTTTGATGTCAAGTATTAATGATATTGTAAAATGGGGTGAATAGAAACATTTTTATTTTTACAATGTGCCTAACTTTAAATATGAAAAGATTTGTTTACCTTTTGACTCATGGCTCCGTGAATAGTGTCCAAGTAATTATATGTATTAAATTTCTATGGTTTACAATAATGGGAAAGCATTATTCATTTTCCTGAGTAATTGAGTTTCGAATTTAAACAGCTTCCTGTTATTCCCACATATTTTCATATTTTGAGCCCTTTGTGGTGCAGCGGCAAAACTAAAACTTAACTGACTAAAACGCAATGTTTGTAGGTTCGGTTCCCACTCGCGGATTTTTTCTCGCTCTAACAAGAAAAAGCGACTCAAAAGTTAACTCAAGACTTAACTGTTTTCTTTTGAAGAACATTAAAGAAGGATGAACATTTAATATATTTCTAAGTTTTTTCTATTTACAGAGGCTTAGTAGCGCTCGGCACGTTGCTGGCAGAGTCACCAAACAAATTAGTGATACAAACTAAAGTAGTATCGAACACACAACTACATAATAAACTTAAGAATGGTACTTTCAATATGGATCCCAACTTCAAGAAAATATCAATATGTTCCCAGCAAATACTGAGATTGTTATGAATTTATAATTCGAAATTAGTTTTATAGTTGATAAGGCTGATTATCTCTTACAATAAATGTTGTTTTATTTAAAATGTCAATGGGAATGGGGTGAACTAAAACTTACAATATAACGTGCTTATTTTAATGGAGATAATTCGTCAAAAGTTATTTACATTTGTTTTTTTTACTTTCACCTTTATTTGGTAAATATTTTCAATTTTCTGTATAATATAAAGTGTGTTTGTGACCTTTCTTTATCATTAGTAATATATTTTATATATAGGATTTCGTAATTTAAACTTCAAATTACTACCTCAAATTCATCCAAGCCAAATTTATTATCAAATTGATAAGTAAACTAATTTTAAACTTAAAATGGCGAAGTCGATCTGTAAAAGGATGAATTTGAAGTGTAAAATTGCGAATTTGATGCGTAAAAGTATGACTTCAGAGTGAAAAACCTATATAAACATCTGTTTGAAATTCATGTGTAATTTTTGTCAATATTAACTTTATATGATATAAATTTATTAAATATTCTCTAATAAATTTCCTTGTATCACAAAATTTGATCTCGCTAGCATTGAAATAAAACATGCTGTTCATGATGTGATTTATTGAATAAAAAATAATAATATTTCTAATTTTATAAATAGTCTTATCCATCTGACAGTATATTAAACATTAATTTATATATGAACAATTAATTGTTAACAGACCTTAGTAAAATGAATATAATTTAATTTTAAAACATTCTTTCATTTCACCCTATACTTATACCATACTATATTAATTATTTCATAAATATTTATACAGTTCCAATATAATATTTTTTACAATAACTTGTTTTACATAATTTGTATAGAATAGGTAAATAAAATGGTAGTTTTAAGTTATTAGTGTTCAAACATGTATGAATAAACATACATAATAAATGTAATCTAACTAATATTATTAATATAATGACAATATAAAAAAATCAGTAACAACTTTTTATTATGTATTAATAAGAAATTGTTATAAAATAAGCAACATTCATACACTCTCGTACTCTAATGAAATTGAAAAAAAAATTAGTGGGAAATTATCATATAATTTTAAAATAAGCTTTTCATGGTGAATTTTTGGCAAAATCACAAGTTGAAGAGAATATCAAATAAAGCCACTTTCGCTCTAAGTCATACGATAATAGATAAGAATGCTATACAAATGAGTTTTGATTTGTGTATTACACGAATTCCATAATACATTTAAAGAAAAAAACATAAAAAAAATCACTTCTTCTTCTTCAATTCCTCAAAACGTCGGTTCAGATCTTCAAAATCAATTTCGTCAGGGGCATTTGCATCGTTTGCAGTTGAATTTGTATTAGAAGTGTTACTATTGGGTACAGAGGGTAATATCAGGTCTGAGGGAACAGAGGGTAACTCGGGTAACTCTGGAAAATAATTGGGTACATTGGGAACTTTAGATCTTGGCTGAGGTGTTGGTACTGCTGGCTGTAAACAAAAATTATTTATTGTATATTAATTATTTTGCTCACAATCATTTTACTGTGGATGCTATTGCTTTGATTACTTTTTTATATATAAAAGTTTATTAAATTCAATCAATCATAGATGTAAGAGATTCAGAACAGAAGTTAAGTTATGAAAAATAAGGAGCTATAGCAGCTTGTCTTATTTGCTTAGTTAATCTAAGCAAATAAGACAAGCTTGTATCTTTTTAGTATGCACTAATTTTAGCATCACAAATTACACTTAGAATTGAATATTTAAATATATATAACTTTTTATACTTTATACAAGAAGGCATATTAAGGAAGATTAAAGGTATATTTTATATTAACATAAAATATAATTTTAATTAATTAAAAATATATAAGAAATAAATAAAATTAAAGCAACTAAAGATATATAATTAAAAAATAACTATGACAAGCGGTAATGAAAATAAAAATTTAAAGTAATAAAATTATTTTTACCATATCATGTGCAATGCTGTCATAAGCAGGAGGCAAGTTGTTCATTTCCTCCTGAAAACGGAGGAACAAAATGTGTGACTAATTATTAACTACATTAGTACTATTTTTACCCTTGGCTTGTGTAATTACCTTTCCGTATAAATCAATTATTTTATTAAAATTTACAAATATAGCAATACTTAAAATCAAAGACAATAAAAATGTTATATGTGTGAGTCTCTATTATTTTAATTAATATAAATGTACATATGTATTTTACATAAAGAAGCAAATAAAATATTCGAAAATAAAAAAAATCTCAAATAAAACTAAACTACAATACATAAACAATATTATAAAATACAAGCTAATGTATGTATATAAAATTACCTGTAAAAAGCAAATAAGCAAATAAAATGTACAGAAAAAGAAAATAAAACTTAAAAACTCACTCACTCATACACTAAGACTAAACTACAATACATTTATTAGTGAATACTAAAAATAAAACCTTGAATTGAATTTACCTGTAAAAAGCTATTGCTTAGAGAGGCTGAATCAACACCGGGAGGTACTTTATAGTTCATAGGTTGACTCGGTCCACCGTAAGCTGGTGGAGTCGCTATAAAACCCCCGGCTTTACCTCCAGAGGGTTGCTGTTAAATAAACTTATATATAATACTTGTGTATGAATGATTATCACCTTATGTCTCCTTAACAACTAGGCTGATTTAGATGAGAATTTATGTTTATATTCTTTTTTAATTAGACAATGTCTGACTGACCCATATATATATTAGACAGAATATTAATTATTATTATAAAATTTTATTAATAAATCATTCAATATAATTTTCATACCAACAATTATTAGTATCTTTTATCATATCATAAAAATATCAAAAAAATATGATGTTTAAACTATTGACATATCTTATTTTTTTTAGGTATAGGTTTGAAATATTTTCCCTATATGCTACTCCAGTAAAAGGAGCCCAGACACTTCCACCCTATATATTGAAAAAAATACAAACCGAAGGATAATTAAATGGTGTCACGGTAGGTGGTGGGGGTGGCATGTTAGGCATCTGCACCATTGGTGGTGGAGGATAACCGATAAAGCCAGGAGGGTTCGGTGGACCATTTATATCTATCAGCATTGCATCTCGTCCTGAAAATAAAACCTCGAGTTATTTTATTTTAGCTTTACACTGTTTAATTTTTGCAGTTGGAGGTTGTTTTTTTTATATTTTGCTTGGTGTATTGTTTTTGTATTTTTTTATAGCTGACAACAACCCTCAAATTAATGGACTTTAAAAAGTAAGTAGAAATATAAGAATTATTAATATGAATATAGTTTTTAAACTTTCTTTACTTTGAAGTAATTAAAATATTATTTTCTAGTATAGTTTTTGTTTACATATAAGCACAGTTTTGAAGTCAGTGTTTTATTTTTTAGTTTTTAGTTTCAATTCAAAATTATTATTTGTTGTTAGAACTTCTTTAAGAAGAAGCATTATAATTATCCACCTATTCATATCTTCTGCTGCTCTTACAACTGCTTACAGTTTTAAAAAGAACAGAAGTGCTAATTCTTCAATATTATTTATATAAGCTAAAATACTGTCTGTGTGTATATGTATAGGTTAGATACAACCATCATCCTACTTCTGATAAAATTCCACCAGTATATATTTTTTATATTTTTGTTGATTTTTTCAAAAAGACATGGGCTTTTCCATTTTGCACTTGGTTAACTAGGTCTACAATAACTAAGGAATACTACTTACCTTCTTCCTCTCTCATGACCTGTTCATCAGGTGTGTACTCAACATTGTAATTCTTTGCAATTTCAATTAGATATCTCTCCACTAGAATCTTTGGGGGACTTTGCACTGACATTTTATGTTTCAATTTGTCACTTATAGTGCTCACACTTTCACTTCTGCATGCATCAGCATATATCTTGCCATACTTTGATGTCAGCAAATCTGATATAATTTTGAGTTCCTAAAAAATTTAAATAAGTATAATTTTAATAATTGGATACATACTTACTATACATTTTAATAAAATGAAGTCTCTGTCTGTGATATCAAAATAATTATATTTTTTAAGTGCATACAGTTATTTACACATTGCTAAAACACTAACAAAGAATTTGAAAGTCTTTGTCTGTCTTTCTGTTTGTCTGGGCTAATATGGGGACCAGCTAATCCACTTTCTAAGGGACTTTCTCATATTTAGGGAGTTTGGAGCAAAATATACATTTCACCCTGGAATATCTGCAGGATTATTTGCCCATGTTTGCCATACTATTCATCTTTAATTAAGTTTTAATTGTTTCCATTTAAGTTACCTTAAATGGAAACAACTTACTTCTTTAATTATTTTATCTTCAAAATAGAAGCTACTATAGCCAAATCTTTAGTGGAAATTTAATTACATTTCAAATCAAATGATAAAAAAGGTCTAGGATGAGCTTAAAATCTGAATTGTAATATGAATATGAGTGCAAACAATCGTGTAGGATGCATTTGAATGATTTATCTAATAGATAAAATAATATGCAATAAAAAAGTCTACCTGTACATCCGTGTGCATCCTTGGAGCCACCCATATTAAACTAGATATTGCTTCACTTAAGCCTTCATCCAGCTCTTTCATCTGTGTCACTAGTCCAAAGCGGGCCAATATCAAATCACAGTACATTTCCACAATTTCCATAGCTTCTACCATATAATCTTCTCTGAATATATGAAAAAATATTAAATGATTACTTCATTAATATATATTGCGTAAATAAATTACGTGACGAACATGGATAATTCAATACAAAACAATTAGCGTAACTTCCGCAAAAACACTGACCTATGCATAGTATTTATGCATTACAAACCTTATTATATGTTCAACTCGTATTTTTGCCCGTTCACTTTTACCAGCAGCTATATATTCTGCAATTTCCTTCCGAGCTTTTTGGGCCAATTCAGTTTTTTTCTTTTCCAATAACTTTAGTCTGTTTATAGCTAATCTTAAATGAGTTTTCAGTTTCGTATAATTTGGATTAGAGGAAAACATTTTTGTGACTTTTTTTACAATATTTAAGAAAAAATACTTATAATATTAATTATGAGTAATACAACGAAGTAATTGTTGTTTGTAATTTCTATGAATCACCAGATACTATCACAACAAATGTCAAATGTCAGCATTGACGTTTAACATGTTTAATTTTCAAAATTTCTTGCGTTCGGAAATGAATTTATTGGTCAAGATAAAAAAGTAATTTGTTCTAAGTTACATAAATTTAATGTTATGATTTATAAGATAATTAAAAGATATCTTTAGTCATCATATACCTACATATATTCAAGTCTCGTCCTTTTCATCTTAACCGTATATGTGATATATGTTGCAGTCGTTTTACCAACAAACTCATAAAGCATACATATATAATAAGTACGCCTGTATAGAATGGTCGGCGCCACGGCGGCGTGTTGTGGGGCGCGGTTGCCATGGCAACACCCCCACCCACACGCCCCCAGGGGTGCCACCAGCTGACCTGTCGACCTACGACGAGTAACTGTCAATGCTGTAGGGCTTGGCCAGGTCTAAACTCTTTCTTTTTGTAACCTAAATTTTAAGGTATAAAGCTTCCTAAATAGGATATGTGGAATTATGTGAAGGTTACTTTTTGAACTGCACATGATTTGCTGCTATTACTATAAAAAGCTAAAATATTAATAAATAATAATTCATTCCCCCGAGTAGGAATCGAACCGTCAATCGTGGTGTCTACAGCCACACGATATATTCATTTATTTACCAGGCCACTCATTCTAGTAAATGAACAGAACAAAAGACGCCTGTGTTTCACATCATAGACACGAAGAGATTTGGAATTGGTGCATTGGACACACTCTGGGATCATACTGGAATAGAATTTCGGCGGATAGAGAGCAATGGAAGCAGCTGGAGGAGGCCTATGTCCTAAAACCCATCAAGACGAGAAATATAATATAAAGAAAGAAAAATGAAGAGAAATCTTATTGCCTTATTTAAATTTAAGAAAGAAAAATATTCCTTGCTTGGATAAAAAGAAGTTTTTTTAAAATCAGTTTCACGCTATGCCGCACACTGCAGGGTAGGCAGAGGGAACCTAGTGTTAAGACATTCCGTTTCCCACTTTCTGCCTAAAACCGGAGGCATTGCTTGTTGAGTGACGGAACTTAACAGCGCGCTTTGCCACTTTGCACCAGAGCGAAGAAATGAAAATATAAGTATAAATATTTCATTTTCTCGAGTGCGGATCGTCACACTTTGTGCCCCTGCGCCACGACTGTCCTCACTTTAATAATAACAAAAAGGTTTTTTATTATTATTAAAGACGAAGTAAGGAAGAAGCATGTAATTGAAAATGTGCTTCATTGGAGGATTTTTGAGTAGATACATCGGAAGTAAATATTGCGATTTTATTATAACTTCAAGTTTGTGACTCGCCTGGATATTAAGAAGTTAACTGATCGAGCGAATACGAACTCAAAATGACTGTATATCGACGATCACTATGTATGAAACGACACATTTGCTGAGTAACGCGTTTGAGGCATTTATTTATGCACTAGTAGGTGGCCGATAGATCCAATAAACTGTATTATTTATTTATTATTTGTTACATTTTTTGCTGATGCTATTATTTATTGGGTGACAAATTAAGTCTTATCGTAACTGCACTTATTTGTATGTGTTCCGTTCGTTCAAAACTTACATTTGGTCAAAGGAAATATATTGTATAAGTAAATACACAGTTTTATAAAAATTAACATTTTATTTTTACACCTTTTTAAATATTGTGAAGTAATTAAGTACACATTAAACTAAAGAACAAGATCCGTGTCTACATACTCGTATATTAACATCAATATAACAGTTTTCTTACACTGTAAATGCAAATAATACATATTTAATTATTTTCAATACGATCAGTTTTTAATATATATAACAATTAGGTACAATATAGTCCTAACAAAAATATCTTATTAATTTGTCACATGGATCGATTTTTTTGTTTTAAGTTATTACATACAAATACTTTCAGTTATAATACAATTTGTGCAATGAATTATTAAAATATATCATAATTTATAATATATGTATAACATTTTCGGCCCAATTGTGAACGTTACTTAATAACTAAGTTGAAGATTCACATTAATTTAAATCTAAGTTTAATTCGAGCGTACCTACATTGTGTCGTTTAGCAAGAACAACAACCTCATGGGAGAGTGACAATGAAAGTATGTTTATCACATAAGTCAAGAATTATAAACAATTTTCCTATTAAATAAACTTGTAATATTTACAATTAAATAGGTTACATTTATTTATAGTAAATTCCTTAAGTAATAAATAATATTATACGTTATACAAAATTTCGTAAGTCATCCAAGATTCAATGTCACTCCCTATGGTACCATAATTAACCCTACAAACAATTATCCGGACTTTTTAAAAATAATATTATATATAACATGTGCAAATTGACATCAATCTTATCTTAAATTACTTAAAGGCTCAAGATAGCCTCACTCTATCGAACGAAAACGCCGGTCTTACAGAATTAAACAACATAACACATTTGTTAACAGTGTCCAAGCTCGTTTAGGTCTTCCTATCGTATTGTCGTGTGAACTAGTATTTGATAGTTATTGTCACGATAAACATTTCTAAATTTTGGATTTTCCATAGATTTCAATTAATTTCTTAAATATTGAAAGTTAACCATAAAATGTTAAGTAACAAATAGAAAATATAAAGCAATATAAATAATACTGTTAAAATAAAATTAAAATAATACTTCAAAAATGAGCGTTTTGCTCTGCTTAATAAACTATTAAGTCTAAAATTTCAGTCATTATTTAAGTCAACAGATGGTTTTTTCTCAATTTTATTTGAGTTTTCATACTCGTCGTGAATTACAACAGTCGTTGCACTTATACTAGAAGGGCTGTGGGAGTGAGTGATGTTTGTTCGGTTGCTATCTGCTAAATGTTCTAGTTCATGACTTTCTAAATTAGGAACAACAGAACAAATAGAGCTTACACGCGAAACTGATTTTCTCTCTTCCGTCGGCGTGTCTCTAGAGGATTTTTGACCGAAAGTATTAAGTAACGCACAAAGGAAAAAAGTTGCATAAATCCAACTAACTGACATAATTAATGCTAAAAATGTGCCTATTTGGTAATATGGGAGGAGGTTTGAGCGTAGTAAGAATATTCCAGCAAAACCAGTGGTTAACGCCGCGGCCGCAGTTGGCCCTGATGACGCCGATAGTGCAAATTTAACCCTAGTAGATTTAGTGCCGCTAGCATTTGTAAAACTTAGAGCATAATGTAAACTAAAATCTACAGCTAATCCTGCCGAAGTCGATATTGCAACACTCTCAAGTATATTTAACTTCCATCCACTCAAAACTAATATAGCTATTGTAACAGTTGATGAAAAAATCATTGCTAATAGTGCACTAAAACTAACAATACAACTAAACGTCGAGGGTATTAAGACTATGAACCCTAAACCAGCTGAAAGTATCATCGCTATGACAGTGCCACTAGCTAAAGTTCCTTGGAGATCATAAAATTGAAGATCTGAAAGGAACCACCCACATTTCAAGCCCGAAGGTGCATTACCTAATTCCTTTCTTGTCCAGTTTTCGACTTGGATGAAAAACTCATTCATTTCCCTATAAGACATTGAATATGGTACAACACTTTCAAATTCCACAACCATAGCTGCTACGCTAGGTGGATGAGCGGTCCGTAAAAATTTGGGCCCCGCAACACCTGGCAAGAAGAGTTCACGAGGTGTTTGATAAAGAAATTCCATTGCCTTAATAATACAAAAGTCAAACACTTCCTTCTTATATGGAAATTGTGATGATTCGCAACAAGGCGTCCTGTTTATCTTGTCGATATTATCTATACATCGACGGCTCATGTACATTTTAAAACTTTCAATAAAACAATTCGGTAACAATGGACCCATCACTTGCTGATAAAATGGTTGTGTTTTGATTTTGGAGCAGAATTCTAATAACCAAGCCTGAGATTTTGGATTTGATATACTAAATTTATCATCTAGAATCAATTTACCTTTCGAAAATGGGTCCATGTGATTACCATTATCTATAGCTTTTATACCCCATATCCATCTGAGAGGCATTTTGCTTCCAATTCCTATATCATTGCTGAATCTTTCAAACAGGAATTTTTCTCTGTAGTAAATATCATACTGTTCAAAAGGATGGGAAGTTTGAAATAGTTGAAATTGCTTGGAGTCAGGCAGCTGAAGACCAGGATAGTAAAATACCACTACAAAACTGCCAATTCCAATACCACCCAAAATCAGTAATAAACAAATATGCAACCTCATTACACAAGTGATAATAAATCTGTTAAGAATAACCTTGATATCCTCACCAATTTCATTAATAGTCTTATTAATTGCGCCTAACATGATTTTTTTATTTATACATAGTTTTACATCTAATATAAATACTGATACTGGTAACCAAGTTACCATAAGTATAAAGTTAACTAATACTGCTGTGCCTGCAAAAACACTAAAACAATTAATGGCTGGAATGTAACTCACATAAGAAGCAAAAAATGCTACTGCAGTAGTCAAGGAAGTAACAAAGATAGGTACGACAGTGTGCTTCAATGTTTCCTCCAATATCTGCACAAGTATTGTTTCTCCTGCACTCGAAATATTTTTAATATCAGTCAGTCCATTTTCATCACTTACTACATTATCTCTAATCAACTGTTTACTTATCATTTTCCAAACTTTAACATAAAGAAATGCATCATCAGCTCCAATTCCTATAACCACAACTATCACTAATAAATTCATAAATGGAAAAAACTCCAAATTGAAAACATAAATATAGAGAAAATATGCTACACCTATAGAATAAGTGATAGCAGTAAACAGCAATAATGTTAGGAGTAATGACTTAGTATATATCCAGACACACATAAAGACGAAAAAGCCTCCGAGGCCTATTAACCAGGTATCTTCAATTATCCATAGGTCAAATAAAGCATTTTTTAAGCCCAAATCCATAGCTGGTAAAGTAAGTGTGTCATATATTAAGTCAGAGTCTTGTAATCTCATGTAATATGGCATTATAGTACTGCTAGTCGGCAAAGGTAAAAATATCATAACATTTTTTACAAAACTTTGAGTAAAGATAGGTGGAGCAAAGGCATCAGAGTCTATTATATAAAATAACAAATTGTAAACTGCATCATACTGACTGCAATATTTTGGAACTCTACACCTGTCCCTTTCACATGAAGCCATTAGGGTAAAATTATGAAAATATCCTGCACATTTTTTTAAAATATTCACAATATTTTTAACATCATCCCTAGTTAAATTTTCACAAGAGTTCTTACTAGATATTAAAGCTATATAGTTTGGCACACTCCATATGGGGCAGCAAATATCTTCTGAGTGAGCAGACCTTTGGCACAGATTATAGAAATCTTCCTCACCCAAATCAATTAGCAAAGACTGCAATTGACACATTTTAACTACATTTTCAAAAGAAAGCATAGATTCATTTTGAGTAGAAGTTACCACCAAATGAGCATAGTCTGCAGCTGGTGCACCACAAACACCTGAAGCATAATTGTGATGCGTAAACTCTGGATACTTATCCATATTTTTAAGTGATTTCCATTGCTTTCTAGTGTGATTTTTAATATATATTACATCTTCATTCTCAATAGAAACATTTTTGCCATATCCCCAATGTACATGATCTAAGGTAGTGTTTACATCTGGTGAACTGTATAAAGTCTTTGCAAAGGTGTTATTATTGACTTTTTTCTTTTTATGATGTTGTTTTTTTGTATGTTTGTGACCAGATCTTGTTTTGCTTAGTTTTATTTCATTGTTATAATAGGATTCATTCATACGTAACTGATCTTCTATTTCTTTAGGATTTACAGCTAGCCTTTTGGAAGGTCTTGTCTCATCGATAAGGTTATCCCAAGCAATAAAGCGGTGAGCTAAAGTTGTTCCTCTAGTTTCAAAACCTACTACAGGGTCGGAAAATGAAGGCAACTCGTGGCATACTAACGGAATGACTGTGAGGACTGTAGATGTTACAACTATAGTGAAGAGGAGAAAATAAGAATAACGAACAATAAACCTGGCATAAGCAGACAACATTTTTAGTCCTTGACTTCATTGATCTCATATTTAGTTGCCTAATCCATTGTATAATCATGTGAGATTTGGTCATGTCCTCCAGTTAAAGCTGTGTTTGTTTATAAAACGAGCTACAACGATTACATTTTTAAGAAATTTTAGATTAATTTGCACAAATATTTATCACAAAAGTGACAAAAACCATGGTTTTTAAAAATAGAAATACAAATGTCACTGTCAAATTTCAAAGTTACTTTAGTTGCCAATTGCCAATCTTATATTTTTATCTCGTGCAACATTGTTATTTGTTGGCTAGTGCTCAAATTGAACTCAAGTGTTCTTCAGTACATTATTAAATTTAGTTTTTAATTACTCAAAAAAAGTATTATAATTTAAATTATATATAATATCCTATCCGTTCTCCACCTTTCGCAAATTCCACATGCATGACAAAATTTTAATATTCTGCGGCAATATTACAATATTATGATATTTGTATTTTTTTTACTTTCACGATGTGTTCTACTCATAACATGGTAGCCAGAGATAATCTACTGTTAAGTCACTTCGTTTCCCATTTTTCACAGAATTCTGGAGGCATTGCGTGCTGAGTAGCGGAACTCAATGACTCGCTTAGCCTTGACACTGGAGTGGGAATCAAACCCATAACCTCTTGCATTTACAGTTACACGCTAGTTTTCCTGCACCACGACTGTTACTTATTAATTAATTTTATTATACTGAGAATTCAATGTGGAATATTAAAAACCTGCAATACTTTATATTTTGAACTTTAGTGACAAAATCTAATTACTTATCAAGATTATAAAGTATAACTAAACAATTTGTCACCTCTATGGTTCCACATTATTGATCTCTATGGGGATAATGTGATATGTGTACGAGGGTAACACTGTTCTTGTCTCTGACATCTTGTGATCACAAGACTTCTCCGTTTTGAGTTTTCTGTCAAGGTAGAAATTGGAGAAAAAAAGGCCGTCCCTTTTGGGATTCTCTGGTTTAAGAACTCCAATTGATTCAAAAACACCACCAAGATGAGATACTTCTTGACTTACCTGTTTGTGCTGCTGTTGTCGCTTGCCATACCCATATTTTCGTTATACTATCTACTGACTGGAAAGGGTGAGCAGATAAGCTTCGGATGGTTCCTCGAGAATACATCCCCCTACATGTGGGGCACCCTGGGCATTGCGTTTGCGGTCTCCTTCTCAGTAGTCGGCGCTGCGATGGGCATTCATACAACCGGAGTGAGCATAGTAGGTGGTGGTGTCAAAGCTCCAAGAATCAAGACCAAGAATTTAATCTCTGTTATTTTCTGTGAAGCTGTGGCCATTTATGGACTAATTACAGCTATCGTGTTATCTGGTATGCTTGAACAGTACAAAGAGCCATTCTTGGATATATCAATCAAGCAACAAAACTGGATGGCTGGCTATGTGATGTTCGGTGCTGGTCTGGCTGTCGGACTCGTGAACTTGTTTTGCGGTATCGCCGTAGGTATTGTGGGTTCAGGTGCCGCTCTCGCCGATGCTGCCAATGCTGCCCTTTTCGTAAAGATCCTAATTGTAGAAATCTTTGGATCAGCCATAGGGTTGTTTGGCCTTATTGTAGGTATCTACATGACATCAAAAGTCAAAATGGGCAACCAGTAACTTAAGAAGAAAATTATACTTGAAATTAAGTGTGAGTATCCATTCATTTATTTCATTGTCCTAGTATATAGTATTTTATCATTATTCAATATCACTTTTAGAAAATATAATATTACATTATTAATACTTACGGTGCAATGGCATTAATAAAATACTGTACAGTTTTTGTGGTACAGTGAGACAGCATCTTAAAGAAAATGCTGTGGTTGTGGATTCAGTCTCCACTCGAGAGAATGATTGTAATGAAATTGTTTTATTCCCCTGAGTAGGCATTGCACTCTCAACCTTTGTATTAACAGTGAGAAGTCAACATGGACATAGAAAAGATTAGATGAATCGCAAGTCTACCATATATTTTTTTATAACATAAGATGAAGACTGAAAAGTTTTTATGTTAATTTGAAACTAATAATGTTTTCATTTGGTAAGTTAACATTAATTCAATTTTGATAGGACAATCATCACTTCCATGTGACCACTGAAGGCTAGACTCACCTTGGAAATATATATCTAGATAGAAATACTGCACATGTATCCCATTCCACCACAATGGCCGCAATATACAGGGTGGAAGAGGCAGCGCTTCTTTAACTGAAACTGCATATAGGGTAAAATATTTCAAACCCAGAATTAAAAAAAATAATCAAGGCACCTCAACGGTTTGGACGTAGGATTTTTTTTTCATTTCACGATTTTTATCCATACCTGTATTTCGTGTCACGCACACATACGTATGTGACGTTGCCGCTTTGACAGGTAAGTGTGTGCGTGCCTATGTTATACTTTACAAATGGCGTTTTATTTTAAAACGATAATTTTATTATTTATTTTGTTTAAAAAAAAAACTTTTTTATTTTTGAGAATTATTTTTTTTCCGAATTATATTAGGCTTTTATAGAGTAGTTAAAACTGTGGTTTCATTTAAAGTGGCGCTGACAATTCCACCCTGTATAATATGTTATGAAAAAAAATATTTTATGATTTCTTTTTTTTTCAGTGTTCAAAAGCACTGGACCACTCTGCCCAGACCTTGACCTTGACCACCTGCCGCAACCAGTGCAGTGCTAATTAATATGTACCCAACAAGCAACTAAGCTTTCAAGTTTTCAATAAGTGTTGGACTTAAATATTTCTGAATTTCTGTTTTATTTATGTGTAACTATACTGTTTTATTTGACTACTACTGCTCAGAAATATCTTCTTCTTAGCACTATTTTTTAATTAAATTCTTTTAATTATGTTTTTATATATTCTGTATGTATTTTTTTTTGTGTTATCAAATTTCAATAAAATGCTGATTAAATAGGAAAATATCCTTAGACATTGTGCTAAAATAAAATTATATACTGTAAGGCTATGCCGTGCTAAGAACTAGATATTTTTACTGTTTTGTTTTGGAGTGTTTTTAGACTTGTAACCGATAGATATGAATGTCTAACCATATCACAGTGTCCTAACTTACCTGACTACATACATAGTGCATTTAAGATTTCATCATTTACTATTTCTTAATGTTACAAAGTAACAAATTAATGCATATTTTACATAATGTATGTATGTATGTAGTCACTTTGTATAAGGCTTAAACATTCCATGAAATGTTAATACAACATTTGTGAAAGCTTTGATTGGTAAATAGCCTGTATATAATAAATGACACTTTATAAAGTAAATATATTTTTCCTATCAACCATTCACTAAAAAACAACTTGTGTTGTTTCATTTTAAATATAAGACCAATCATGTTTGTCTGTTAACATAAAATTATTTCAATATTTTAATAAATACTAATTACGTAAAATGATCTTTTAAAGTGTCAGTAGTCATTTATGGTCGCCTAAAATATTTCAATAACATTTATTATTACCTTTTGAAAGTTGATGTCTATTTTATATAAAATTTCAATTTGTAAATATTAGTTTGCTTCCTTATATTTAAAAAAATACACACTAATTTATTATATATATGTAAATTCATATCCATATTAACTTAAATTAGGTGTTATATGATTGCCGTACATTGTAAACGAATATATTACGATTCAGCACAAAGTGTGCAATAATTTATGGAACAAAATGTCTTAAAGTATTATTGTGTCAGCCTAAGTACTATACTGATGCGTTTATAAGTTAAACATTTGTGCAAATGTAGATATTATGTATGTTGATGAATAAATAGCTAAAAGTTTTATCTGTTATTTACTGCCTTTGGTGTTTAATATCCTTTATATTAAGAAAGTTTAGCACTAGTTTTGGAATATTTAATAGTTGGATAGAAGGTTGAAGCAATATGTATACATATTAATATGTTATACTCAATTTGAGAATTTTTCTGAAGTAATTACTATAGAAATAAATCGTAATTTAAAATGTCAACACATTATCGAGATAATTTTTAACTTACGAAATAAGATTAGTGCTTATATGAAATGAATGGAGGAAAACAAATAGATGGAGTCAAAATGAATTGCATAAGATTTGTATATACGATTATTATAACTAAAAAATGGTTCCTAAACGGAATCATATTTCCATTTTTGTATAATTTCTGTGTGAAATGTATGTCTGTTGGCAAACGAGCGTACGAGTCCAGGCCAAGTACGACCTGTATAGCACCAGAGGAGCTGCAGGTGCGTTGCGTGTCAAACAGTAGGTAAAGAGAACTCAATGATAAATTACTTCATTTTACACTACTATATGAATTATTTCCAATTTTAAGCCAAAACTCCGAACAATTATTACTTACAAGCTATTAGCAAAGATAATGTATACCTAGCCTATAAGTACATATCTATCTACCTATTTATTTTTTATATGGATGTGCTAAATAAAAAAACACGATGTGACAAATTTGCATTATCTATTACTTAAATTTTCTATAGGTACTTACCTATAGTTATTTTAAATTGAAGATGGCAATAAATTAATATTATGACTTCGAATTCGCCGTGATTCCTTTGCTAATAAGTAAACTATAACTAAAATATGGATATATTTTTTTAAATGCAATGTAGGTATAAGATATAGCGTGGAAGACGCCCCTACTAATTGTAGCACCACCTACTTACTTAAACGCTTAGACTAGCATCAAATAACTAAAAATGTCAATAAAACACCAATAAATTGGCAATAAAACATTTTATTTTAATATAAAACAGTTCAGATGCTACATTTGTACTGCTACTATAGTCTATACAAAGTATTTGAAAGGGAATGTGTAAAGTATCTATCACAAAGCGGAATGTAATACAATTTCCAAATAAAATTATAATTACCAAATAGCAATTTAAATATTTGTGATAAGCATCAAAGCAGAATATACATAATATGTATTATTTCCGTGTGCTTAGTTAATTTTATTTTTATTCCGGAAAATTCTTTCATATTCAAATTACATATATATTAATCGTAATTTAATGTCACAATTATGAATAACTGATTCATTTATTAATTTATACTAATGAACATAAAGAAAGGATAACAAAAAATCATTTATCCAAGAAACATTGGAGATATAAAACTCATTTAAATATGGCATAAATTAAGGGATATTCGAGTAAAGCTTTCAACTCCCTATAAATACAACTTAATATTAATACAAAGTGTAAAAGTCAATTTATTTACAAAATAGGTGGACTCTTCGTTAAAACGCTCAAACACACAACACTCTTGACAGTAAGTAGGTACTCGAACTATTTACAATGCAAATATTAATCTAAAAACTATAACCTCTATTGAATTGAATAGAATTCATTACTTGAATTTTACACGAACATGGGATTACTGAACATTTGCTTAGTACATTTAATAAGATTTGGTATTTAATAAAAAAATATTTCACATCTCATAATAAGCTATGTCATATCTATATTTAACTTACTCTATGTACAACTGACTCTGGGTGTCACTTAAGAAATATAATAAGAAGCTATACTATCTAAAGCAGTCTAATTTGCAAAAATATTCTATTTATACTATACTAATAGACCTTATTAATCTTTTTAAATATTGTATAATCCCAATAGTGAATGTTTAGCTCAAGTACATTTCACTATTGATAAGTAAACTATTAGTGACTAAATTTCAAGTTTCAATGAAGTCATTTATAAGATGTTTATGCACATAACTAAATTGCAGTTTTCAAATAGTCATAATAATATAATAATGACTTTCATAATGTCATAAGTTTGTTTAAAATATATATACTTACATAATAAATCAAATAATAGAAATTGAATAACACTTGAGATCTTATTCTAAATAAAATTAAACTGTTAGCCGTTAGTGTGGAGGTGGTTCAAAAACTACTAAAACTAAATTTATTTGTGAAATCGACATCTTAATATAGAAGTGCCATTTTTGTAATGGCAACATTTAATCTATTTAAAGCATAGACAAAAAACATTTAAAAATACAGCCGTCATTTTACTCTATGGCAGTGAGCATTGAGATTGAGATATGACAGTCTTTGCGCCTTGGGAATAATTAATGACATAATTATGTGCATTACTTTACAATTAAAAATTAAATAAATTAAATGACTAATTGAGATTCATTGGAAATCTTGTACTATGTAGTCTTAAACCCTCGTTTCTGCGTCGTCTTCAGTAGTAGATTTCCTGTGGAAATAATTTTCTTGTTTAAATGAATATATAAGAATTGAAGTTTAGTACTAGTAGCTCCAATTCTTTAATATAACTAATTTATTAAAATTTGGTAACAATTGAAAAAATACCCAGATATATAAAGAAATACCTAGAACTTAAGAAACTATACTAAGTAAGTATAATATAAAATCAAAAAAACATTGTAAAACATAAAATAGGTATTTATTTAACTTATTATCTACCCTACGTACATTTTTAACTAAAAGTACATAATCAATTTTGAACAACTTTATCTTACCTTTGATTTATGATATAATGGGACCTAACATTCTACAATATGTAATTAATTGCTCAAAAGCATGTTATCTACAAAATCGTTGCTTCTTTTGCATAATATATTATATACTCGGATTCATTTTTGAATATTGAATGTGGTTTATGTGTATGGAGTATGGAAAGAAGATGGAAAATGATCTTGAAATTTTTGAAAGATTCTTTGTCAAGCTTTTAAAAATGACTTTGATTACACCATTTTATTCGTAAATAGCATAATATAGTATTAGATATAACAATATAGCATTTTTATTTAATCTCAAGTATTTTCTTAATGGTACCCTTACCGTACCTTTGTTTCCCTCTACGTTTGAGAATTTACTTTAATAATTTCGTTATTTAACACAGCGAAACATAACGTATTCCTATAATTATTGACAATATGCTGAACGCATATAAAAAAAGGAACGAAAGTGGAAGCTTGCAGGAATGTTATGTCAATTCACACTCTCCATAAGGTTACATGAGGTAGAGCGTGTACGGGAGTGAAGAAGCGCTCATCTGTACTCGCCGCGCTCGTTGAGTCGCTGTCACTCAGCTTCTTCCGCTGGTTTTTGGACGGGAGTCAAAATGCCGGAGTCGGTGAAGCGAGGGAATAGTGTAACCTCACACAGAGTGTGCATGGATTATAAAATATTTTACTTTTCAACCCACTTAGTTTTTATTGTGTATAGAGAGAGGAAGCCTGTAAACGCGTCGCCTAACAATACAATTTTTTTTAATAGAGTGACACAACACTTACCTATAAAAGTCAACTTTGACAAAGAATCCCAAAATATTTAACAGTGATAGGTGCTTAATCAATCCGAGTATATAATATATATACCTACAATAAATATGCATAACTTCATGCTAATAAATAATGATTTACCTCTTCCCTAAGTTGATAGATGACAGCATCACCGGTTAGCAAAGCAAAAGATGATTTACAATGAGTGTTTCTCATACAACCGCCACCATCTATGTATAATGTATATGTTAAAAGTTAATTTAACTTTAATATTCTTAATTGTTGTTTTGTAAGTCAGCGATAAACGATATTGTTAGTATTTCGCTGATATATTTGTTATTATAATCTTTAATAGAAATTACATATAGGAGATTTTAATTTGTGTTAGGTTAGTATAGTATAAAAATATTTCTATATTATTAGTAAGTGTGAAAAAAGGGAAAATGAGAAATTTAATTTTTAACTATTTATAGTAAAAACAATTACTTACTTATGTAAGTAATATAATATTGGTCGACACGTTACAGTAATCTTGCTTATATAAAGTCAAGTTTGAAGATAACCATGATAAACAAATCATTTCATGAGATAAATAGGAAAAGATAAATGGTGTGAAAAATATGAAATATGTAACAAGTTCAATTTTAATTAAATATAGAAGATATATTGATGTAATGAAAACTGACATCTTCTTTTTGAATGCATGCAAGATAAGTTCTTCATGCTTTATAAAGAAAGAAAGTGAAGAAATTAAGGCACTGACACATTAACTGCCAAACTATTTCTAAAGTAATTTTCATATTAGAAACAATAATTGGTATTCTTTTTAATAGTCTAGTAATCTAGTAGAGTAGTTATTCTAGTAGTAGAATTTTATATACCTATATCTGACTCATTGAAGACTGACTTCTGCATGTTATACCAGGACTAGCTTACATGGCAGTTAACATATCATTGTAAAGAGAAAACATAGAAATTAGATAGAAATTTATAAATTAATAAGTTCACTTACTCGCTCGTCTCCCCCATACTCGCTAATGGCGCTACCATTTGTTGTTGGTTTTCACCTGAAAAGATCAACATTAGCATTATGAGAGTCTTTAAACAACTATAGAATCGTATTGATTTCTAAAGCCTTTCTTTAAACTTATTATAAATTATTTAATAATTTTATATGGTAGGCACAGAGATAGAGCTAAACAATAAAATTTTTAATTGGTCGAAGACAGATTTAGCCAAAACGAAACGCTAAATAGTACATAAAAGAAAGGAATATTATGGAAAAACAATATCCTATTAGGTATTACCTGTACGTTCATTATTAGGACGTTGTGTGGATCGCGTCGCCCGTACATTGGCGTGATCTTCTTCCGCTATTTAAAGCAAACACACAGCAAAAATAAGCAAAATACACATATAATATGCGAAATTAAGTTAAAAGCACACTTAAATTATAATAAAACAAAAGGAAATAAATGAAGAACTCAAAATATTCTAAGTGCAAATGACAACACGTGGGTGAAAAAAAAAACCTGTGATTTATTTTACATCAGACAGCTATTTATAATATAATCTAAACTTATTAAATTTTCAAAAAAAAAGTCAAAATTGGCAATAAAATAAAAAAAAAATACCAAATTAAAATTAAAAAAACCTACCTGTATAGGGGAACAAGTATTTATCATGTGGATGATGTTTATCCGATCCGTCCGACATCCGATCACTATATTCATAACCCTCCATTTTTCTTTGATAATCATTTTTCAACATCGTAGCTATTCCGGAATCACGGAAATCCCGGGGATTTCCGTAGCCCTCATGTTCCCGGGGAGTTACCGTCGAGTCCCGGAAGTCCCGGGATCCATATACATTAGGATCGGGATTTAAATATTTAGTGGGACTGTATCCATAATCTGAAGTTCTTGAAGATAAATAAGTTTTAGAACCGTAAGGGTTTGTTGGTAGTCGGTACATTGTGGGGGAAATTGGGTAATTGGGATCGTACGGCATTTGTTTGTCTGTTTCATTTGGCATTACTCCGTACATTAGCTCGTCTTCCATGACGCCGTATCTGTTGGAATATTTGTTAATATTAATATTTCATACTTAATAACAAACATTATATTGTTATGCTTTATTTATTGTTCTCTTAAAATTTTTCTTTTAAAATGCAGTGGTAAATTACACATTTTACTTGTCTCTTTGAAGTGAATCTTCTAGTTGGGTGCTGATTCCATCATAGACATACAAAGTAGAGGCATTACATGTTATGTAGAGGAATTTAATACCCTACCTTGTCCTACCAGAGCAGGAAATAAAAAATATTAAAAAATACTTTCCCAAATGGGAATCAAATCTTTAACTATTACTCTTACTTGTTATGTATATATATTTAAGATACGACTAAATATTAATATAAAAATAATAAACAAAATAACATACCTATTATCAATCGGTAATCTCGACGCGTCGACACTCGCCACATACGTATCATGGACGTTTTCCAAAATCGATGGTTTCATTCTATGTCGACTCAATTGATACACGTCGGATGTTAAATCGGGATTGGGAAGTGGGTTTGGCGAAGGCGTCGCTGGTCCCGGGTTCATAGCCTCTTCGGAACCGGTCTCTTGCGACCAACGGTTGAGATCTGGCCGGTTTTGATCTGCGAATTGTTTTTATTGATTATATCCTTAAAATATTACAATTGTGAAAGTTAGTTATTCTTTTATATTAGGGTATTAGTAGATGAACGAATTTAGATATAACCGTATATTATACATCAAAATAACACATAGTATAATTAGTTTAATTTTGTTATAATATGTAAGCTTAAGTAGGCGAAGCCGCGTTTGGTTCGCTAGTATTTTTTTTTTTTTACCTTCTCGAACGTGCGACGGCCATCTTGATGAAATAGCTAGCGGTGCACCTTCAGTAATGTTGGGTAAGTAATTATTACCCGCGTTGTTTGTTCCTCTATCACCTGTACATATAGAAAGATAATATTATTAATTTCATTACATGTCAATAACGATATTATTAATTAATTCAATTACAAATTCCTTACGATGAGCAGTCGGTGGATGACTGGAACGCCGTGAAGTGTCTTCATCGTCAGAGGAATGGCTAGACGCCAGGTCGAGGCTCCTGGCAGATGCGTCGCTCTCGCTGTCCGTGGCCTCTGTACCTTCGGGCTCAGCGGCATCTTGTGTTTGTGCGCGAGATTTACGACGATGTTGTTCATCTGTATGTATATAATATGTCGTTAGTTATTGTCACATTTTATTTTGTTTATAGGATTGTTTAATTAATAGTACAAGTTTTACATAACAATAAAACTTGTATTATTGTGGAGAGACGATGCACAGCATCTGTGAGAGGGCGCTGTATACTTCCCTTTGATTATCCAATGATGTTCACTTCCGGTTGCTGTTTTCGACCAATCAGCGATCGCCGGAAGTCACGTGGTCTCAGGTGGTAGGGCGCCGGAACGTATAAAAGGCGACACTACGCTTCTTACCTCATAGCAGATTCTCACCAGGAGCCTTAAAATGATGCTGTGCATCGTCTCTCCACAATAATACAAGTTTTATTGTTATGTAAAACTTGTACTATTATTTGGGATGTGACGATGCACAGCATCTGTGAGAGACGTGTTTATAACTCCTGGTGACCACGTACGACGCTATGTGATCTAAATCAGAATGATAGTATAAATTGATTCTGATACATTCAGATAAATAGATCTGTAAAACCACAAAAAACATGAGTAACATTGTTTTATTTATAAGCAAACAAAGAATTGTAAATTGCTTAATTTTTTAATTCAATTAATAATCGCTCTGTCGGAAGCTGAGCCAAAACAATCTAACTTCAATTATTAGATTTACTTATAATCTGCATACAAACAAATTTTAGAAGATGTTTCGCAACTCGCTGATGCGAGTTGCGAATGGTCATCATGGGTATGGCCGGATGCTTATCAAAGCATGAGTAGGAAAGGAAGGTCTCATAACCGTCTAAATAATAAGACTAGACGTGCTCACTTCTTTTGATAATAATTTACTAACCTGTTTATATAAGTATCGATTATTATTGATGAAGCCCTTGCGTAGCTTCCCCTCTAAATTACACAACAAAATTGTTACCTTTTGTAGCCTGTTTCCGGTGGTCTAGCTAGTTTCTTAATGTAGAACCTCGAAAAACATTTTTCTTAGGATGACACCACCGTCTCTAGAGCGTAATTTTCAACAGGTCTCACCTGTTTCACCGAAATATTTCTAAACGAAATATGATATTAGAAGGATCGAAATGACCATGAAAATGTCATCCGGTCTATTGAAAATTAAATCCGGCTCAGACAGCAGGTCCTAGATAGAACCGGCAACCAACTCCATACTTCCTTTTTTTTTAACAACTATAATAAATTTATAGTAAGTAGAGACGCGTTCTAGAGTGGACACCACGCCTTGGCAAGCGTAATGTAGGACGTCTTCCCGCTAGATGGGGTGACGATGTCCGCTAAGTGGCGGCAACGGCTCGATGCAGAGAGCCGAAGATCGAGCCCAGCGGCGCGCCATTGAAGAGGCCCACGTCCAGCAGTGGACGAGGACAGGCTGATGATGATGATGATAAAGTAGTTACCCGAGTTAATTTTTACCTTGTAATTGATGCCATTAGTACAACATATTAATAACACTAGAGCATTTAATAGAATGCTTTACAAAATACTATGTACTCAGCCCAATAATGTGTTCCAATTTTTCCAATTTACAGTTAAACTGGTCAAACCTTTGAACACCTTTGTAAAATTTAAGACTTGAGTCCATCATCACACACTTTGAGTATTATAACTTCATAAAAGCATCAATGAATACTCACCAGAACCGCGACCCGACCGACAATTCATGATATGAATGTCCTATCTGCTACTTAGGTACAGTTTTGAAGAAAACTGGACTCGACATACGACGCGTTAGAAAATGTGAGTTTATAAGCTCATTAGTTTTTCAACCAAAATTTAGGCCGACTAATGCTTATATCATTCTTCGAAGTGTAATAAAGTTATTTGATACTACTATACATTGACATATAAAGTTATCAATGTTATAATATTTCAATTATCGCTTCTTAGCTGTATTTTAGAACTACAATAGTTCACTCTCTGAAATTCGCCTTTAGAAGTAGCTTTACAGTGTCAAAATTTATACGATTTAAATACAGATGTACTCAATTTAAACGTCCGATTTCCCCGGACTTGATATCGTAGACATCCAACATGCTCTCCGCCATATTGGAGTTGCGACTACATGTACACCTCGCTAGCCAGGTTCAGATTATGCAAAACTCATGGCAATATGCAGCGGAATACCTACGTTACGCACGTGGATATCGCCCAAGGTCTAAATGCAGACATATAACAAGACTGTTGACAGTAATAATTAGCACAACTACCTTTACACAGCCCTCATGTTCCATGAAGATATTATTTTCATTAGCTTTTCCTAGCTCTGGAACCAAAGTTACAAAAAAATGAATGAAACTTCTTGATAGTCTTTTTGCATTATTGTGTATCATACTTTATGGTATCCAATAACTTAGTAATAAAAGGTTGTCGTCTGTAATTCTTGGAGACTAATTTGGTCTTGATTTGCCTTCTGAATTATTTAACTGCTTTCTTTTCTACTTTCTCCTGCTTCTCACCAACATTTCCTTCTATTTAGATGCAAATTTTACTTTTTCCAAATATTAACCTATGTTTTGCCTCCGCATTTTCTGCTGGATTACAGATTTCTTCCACTACATCAGCTTCAATTCTGATGGTTACTGGGATACACAACAGGTATACACAGTTTCTAATATATAGTACGTCAGGTATTAAATACTTTTGCCGAGGTACTCATGGGGATGTACACTCACTGGCACGAGGATAATGCCAAATTAGCCGAAGAAACCTTCGGTGACTTTTTATAATACTTATGTGGACTTTAATTTAGTTGTAGACACATTGTTTCTTTTTATCCATTACTTAACAATCCATATATTAAACTTTTTATTCTTTTTTGATAAACCTTTCGTTATCTATTACAAAATTTCCTATTGGTTTGCTTTATCAGTTGTCGAACGTGAGTCGAACTATTTTCTATTCTTGCTTTCTCGAACCGCTTGAAAATTCTTATTGGATAAAGCCAGAGATGATATGGAGAATGCTCATTATTAAGTCGAAAAGAGTTTTCAGAGCCCCAAACCATCTACACCCGTCTCCGATATACCCAGAGGCAGCCTCCGTATTTCTCAACACAATGTATACAGAAAGATATAGTGTATCTGTATCTGTTTAAATAAAGTTATTAATAATCATGGCAATACCCTTGTACTAAGTTCTGGGCTTGTGTTACCAGTCGGCGGGTTCTCACTCTAAACTACCGATATCCGGTATGCACCGATACCTGAGATTTGCTAATGTATCATTAAATGTGCTAGAGTTTTATACTCAACGCATGCTTCTCAATTTTGATGCATGTACGGTTGACGAAGGTCTAACTGCTTCAAATAATCTTGGAAAAGGATTATTGGTGGCGTGGAGGTAGATGGCTAGATGCATTCCCGCGATTAAACCGGGAAGGGCCTACGGAGCCCAAACCATCAGCCACTGCCTCCGATACGCTCAGAGGCAGCCTCCTTATAACTGCCCCCCTCCCGTACAATTGAGAGCATTTCTAATTAAAATAGTACCGAGCTTTTTTAAATTCTAATGTACGGATAAATGCACTTTAAATAATTGGACATACCTTATGTCAAGTAATAGTCCGAGTCCCCCTTAAGGCAACTAAGATAAGGTGACTGGCTAGAATCTTTGCCGAAGAGGCCATACAGAAGATCCCGTGATTGCCAAATACTATGACGCCCACTGCTAAATGTTATGACGTTCATAGCGATGGCAGTAACCACGAATAAGCAAGTAATCCACAATTCCTTTATCCTCTCTCCTCCAGGATTGAGACACATTTTTGAAACACTTTTCCTGCCAGGAGGCTTTGAAATTGTCTTCGAATCCTTGTGTCTAATTCTTCCGAGTATTCGCTTGCAATTGTCCAAAGAAGCTAAAAGAAACTCGCGCAGTTTTATCCATTGTTATTCGTTAACTCGCTTAGGATACGCTCCCAGCGAATATAACATTTCAACAACGTTAGTAATTATCCTATTACAAATAAATAAAAAAGATTATCTAAAAATAGACAGACTTTTTATATGTCGGACAATAAGGTGGCTGGGACCGGAGCTTGTTCCGATCCCACTTCTGATTGTCATCGGTGTCACGTCAGAGTGACGGGCAACGCCATCTGGTTTTGACAACTAGCAACTATTAAATAATCTGCTTCCCTGATATATATGATGAGAACAGAATTTTTTTATTTTTATATATTTGATAACTCGCTCAGGATACGCTCCTAACGAATTTATCGCATTTAAACGAAGGTAGTATATTAATAGATAATATACACTAAGTAAACTCGGTGAAAACCGATTTATTTAGTAAACTCCGTTTACATCGCATGATATTATGCTGAGAACGTTCCCAAGAGCGTGAAACAAGCGATGAGTCCTCTTGCTTTTTGCAATGCCCGTTAACTGAATAAAATTGGGCCATAACTGCTGAAAATCTGAGATAACCTAACCTTATTGTAGGTTATAACACAGCCGTGTTCAGTGAAACTCAGAATCCACTACTGTATTGGTATATATGATACCAAGCAATAGAACAGTATTACATGCATGTAGATACTTGTTAAACAAGAGGTTCAAATGACTCACCCGTTGTCCATTTTTTACCTTTGAATTTCACAAAAACAAATTCTCTGATGAGGATGAACATCTTTGCTGGAGGCCTTCCCAGGAGTAGGCCCGATATAGAAATCCGGTTCACGATGTGAAGAAATTCCACCTCCAACACTACACTTACCACAGCACTTTCACTTTTAAACAATGTTACTCTGATGGGAAATAACGACGCTATGAGGTAATCATCGAGGTCTTCTCACTCCCCCGCAAGGAGAAGGAGGAAACGGTTTTGGAGCATTGCCCCCTGACCGTGGTTGCAGCCGTCGCCCACAACCATGGGCGAGTCACTGGGAGGTCTCCTAGAGACCTGTGTATCCTCTTTAGGGAGCCACTCGCTACTCGTGCGATCCGCCCAGCCAGGTGAGACCCTCAGTTGCCCTGAGGGAGGCCCAGCTTAGACGCTCAGCGACCGAGTAGCGGCTCTAGCTTCATATTGAGGACGGGTTGAGGATGTCCCGAGGGAACTTCTTATGGTCCGGTGGGCGAGCATGCCATGGGGCGATGGTACGGAGGTGATGATGGCGGGATGTGTCCGCCTTGGAGTAAACTCCACGTGCCAAGCGAGAGACAAAGTCGTCCAGGGTCTCTATGCCAAGATCCCGGCGAATTGTCTCGTTTCGGACGTAGCGTGGTGCGTCGGTGAGTAAACGTAGGGCTTTTGTCTGCTGGGTGCGGAGCTTCTTCCTATTCGTTTCGCTTGTTAGAGCGAACCATGCGGGTGCTGCATACGTAAGGCGGGATCTGATGTAGGTTTTATAGATCCCAACCTTCGTGTGCAGTGGCAGTCTTGATTTGAGCGTGGGACGCAGAAGTGCTATGGCTGCTCTCGTAGTGTCCACGGCTCTCTTGACGTGGGGCTCCATCGTCAGAGTCCGGTCCACGGTAACCCCAAGGTACCGAGCTGTGGGCGACCAAGCTATGGTCTCCCCTTGGAACTGTAGAGGCGACGGGAGTTTCCTGTGAAGGCCAACGGAGACTGCCTGTGTCTTCCGGACGTTAACGGACAGTCTCCACTTGGCAAACCATTCCGGCAGAACATCAAGGGCGCGCTGCATCTTGACTGCAGC
The DNA here is from genome assembly GCA_016802625.1 of Heliconius numata. NCBI lineage: Eukaryota > Metazoa > Arthropoda > Insecta > Lepidoptera > Nymphalidae > Heliconius > Heliconius numata. Next base: position 2,595,261 of record JAEBDU010013194.1, read on the forward strand.
ATGCCAGGGCTTCAGAGACGTAGTAATTAAAGCCACGTCGTCGGCGAAAAGGGCCAGATGTGCTTGGGGATGCACCGGGATATCGTCAGTGTAGATCGCATATAAAGATGGCGAAAGGCAGCTTCCTTGGGGGACTCCTGCGGTGATGGGGTATTCATCGGATAGAGCGTTTTCTACTCTTACAGAGAATGCTCTGTGTTCCAGGAACGACGCGATCACTCTCACCACCTGGCGAGGAATCTGCGTCTGGAGAATCTTGAAAAGGAGCCCGGAATGCCAGACGCGGTCAAACGCCTTTTCTATGTCTAGAAAAGTCGCGACCGCACTCTCACGTTTATTGCGGGCAGCTACCAGATGATGAAGCACGCGGGACACTTGGAGTGTGGTGGAGTGTTCGCTGCGAAACCCGAATTGCTCAGGGCGCGGATGGAAATGCGCCCGTACATGCAGGAGTATCAGCTTCTCCAGAACTTTCGCCAGTGCCGGTAGAAGAGTGATGGGGCGGTAACTATCTGGGAGAAGTACATTCTTCCCCTGTTTAGGCAGCATGATGATGTGGCCTTTCTTCCAGATAGTCGGAAAGTGTCCAATTCTTAGCACGGCATTAAATAGACGCACTAGTGCTACTATTAGCTGGCGGGGGAGGCGACGTAAAGCGGCGTTAGAGATTCCATCAGCTCCTGGGGCTTTCTTCAATGGGAGGACGGCTAAAATCTTCTTCACTTCTGTAGGACTGAAGAATAGACCTCCATTTTGTACAGTCTTCGAGAGTTCGGCTTTGACCTCCGCCTCCACACAGGCAGAGTGCGTGGGGTTGCTGCTGGGATGCGGAGAAAAACAGCGTACGAGATGTTCCGCAAAGATTTCAGCACGGTCCTCGGCGCGATATCTCACCGTGTTGTCACTGTGAAGGAGGGGTCGGACAGGTTGTTTGGACCCTGTGAGTTGCCGGCAGAGTCGATGGAGCGAGTTGAGATCATCGCTGGCGTGCTCCAGTCGGCTGCTCCATGACTCTGCCGCTTCAGTCTCCAGTTCAAGTCTCACTTTTTCCGTAGCCTTATTGAGTTTTGACTTGATACGTGGGTCGCGAGTGGTCTGCCAGGAAAGTCGAAGGCGCCGCTTCTTTTTTATTAATAGAGCGAGGCGGTGGCTGGTTGGTGGGAGGCGGTACGTCATCGGGGTAACAGTCGTCGCTACGTCCATTGCATCCCGTATGGTTGAGGTTAAAGTCTCGGCCATGTGGTCCAGCTGCTCGGGTCGCTCCAGGGGCTCAGTCCTAGGGGGTAGGGTATGGATGAGGTGGTGGCCAAACTGTTCCCAGTTGATGCGTCTTCGAGGTGGAGGCGGTGGGAGTTTGGTTGGGCGGCTTCCCAGCACTACCAATACTGGGTGGTGGTCAGATCCAAGGGCGTCAGGGAGGACTTCTTGAGAGAGTTGAAGTGTCTGGTTGGCTACTATCAAATCAATGACGTCTGGCAGATGGGTGGATGTCCATGGGTAGTGGGTGGGGACATCTGGACCAAGTATAGTAAGGCCAAGACGTTCCGCACCAGCAAGGAGTTTCCTGCCTACTTGCGAGGTGGAGTTTGAGTTCCACGCTGGGTTCTTGGCATTCCAATCCCCTGCAGCCAATGTAGGGATTGGTGAACTCATCAATTGTTCTACCTCTTGAAGATTGAGCAGGAGGTTGGGCGGCCTATAGATGGCGAAGAGATGTAGTAGATTGCCCTTGACGCAGACTTCAATCCCCAATGCCTGGAATGACTTGAGCGTGAGAGGAGACAGCTGTTGATGTAAGATGTTCCTTCGTACCAAGACCATAAGACCCCTGCGCCTATGGATGGATTCGGTATCGTCTAGTCGGTACACGAAAAAGCCCGGAAACTTAACGATATCTGGCGGGCGGTAGTGAGTCTCATTGACCAGCGCTATGTCCACCTTCTGGTCTCTTAGTAGCCACTTTAGTAGTGCGGTCTTTGGTGACAGGCCGCAGGCGTTCCAATAAATAAACCGTAGTTCAGACATTTTGAAATAAGGCGGTCATTCCTCGAAGGACGACCTCTTTGGGGTCATTACCCTCTTGTAGAGCAATGAGGACATCTTTAAGGGTCGTGATGGCAATCTCCAAGGTGGCCGTGGCAGATTTTGTAGCGACTGCGGGTGTTGCTACTAATATTGCTGCTGGCTTCGATCCTTCAGCTGCGGAGGATGGCTTCTTCTTGCGCGTGCCCCTCTTCTTGGATTGTTTAGTAGTGGGGCGGGCTCCTCTTGATGTGGGATCGTTGGCCGGGGCCATTAAGGATTGTGAACCGGCGGCAGTTTCCACCTGATGCGGGTGGATGGTGGCTTGATTGGCAACAGGCGGACGGCGCTGAATCGAGGATGATGTAACAGCCACAGTCCCGGCCCGCTTGTTGCGTGTCTCTTTTTTGAAGTGAGGGCACGCAGCATAGTTGGCAGGGTGCGGGCCTCCGCAGTTTGCGCAGGTGGCGGGCTCATCTCTTGGGCGAGGGCAGTCGCGGGCGTGGTGTTCTTCACCACACTTAACACACGCAAGTCTTCGGTGGCAGCAGTGACTAGAATGGCGGAAGCCCTGGCAGCGGTGGCACTGCGCGGGACCCCTCTTGCCTCTCCAAGCCTCAATCACGACGCCTGGCATATTGAGTAGCTCGTTAACATGGTATAGGCCTGGGAGGAGATCTGGCTTGGGCTTCATGTAGGCTAGAAAAATACATCCTGGCCTACCTTGGCGGGCCTTGATAGCTTTGACGTAATCTGTCTGATACCCTGCTTCGCAGAGGGCTTCTTCGATTTCCACTATTGGAGTGGAAGCTGGCAGTCCCCGGATGGCTACCTTGACGGTCTTCTCGGTGGGCAGTGAGTATGAGAACCAGTGAATTCTCTCATTCTTTTCGAGGTCACTGAGGTAACGCTGGAGGATTCTGTACTCATCCTCCGATGAGGGAGTGAAGCGAACACCCTTGCCAAAGGGGCGCGCGTTCGGAGCACGTCCTAGTTTCTTCTTTAGCGCCCGAAAGTGTTGAGCCCAATTCGGGAGCTCTTCTACCACTAGGGGCGGGTAGCGTGGCGTTTTTGGCGGCTTCGTAGTAGTTGCGGGTGTTGCGCTGGGTACCGTTGGGATATTGGTATTAGAATTCCGAGTGGCATCAGCAAAGGTTGAGGCTGCTGACATGGTCACGGGTGTGGCATCTGCAGGATGAGGGTCCAAAAGAGGCATATCCCTGTCTTTCCCCTCATCTCTTTTTCTTCTTCTTCCTTCTGGTCGGTCGCTCTGGATGGTCACCGGGCAGTGGCGCTTTCCGGTGTCAGCGTCTCCATAGTCCTCGGTGCGCTGACGGCGCACCGGCGTCTGGTACATGGGCTGCGACTGCGCCTGGTCTAACGCTTGAGCACGGTCGTTTAGGAACACGGCCATGTGTTCCATCAGCTCCCGACTCAGCGCACCATTGCGCTTGAGTTCTGCCAAAACTACCATGTCCCTATTCAGTGATGACTCCGGGGACATGGCGTCGTCCAGCACCCTGGGGGGCGCGGAGGGGGAGCGCTTCTTCGGCTCCTGGTGTCGGTGGGCGCTGCGTGCGGCCCTGGGTGCCTGGCCTGGTGCAGGTGAGGCGGCTGGTGCGGGCGTCGATCCCGCGAGGCACGGCGCGCCAGGTTGCGCCGTGGAGAGAGGGGGCTCCCTCGACGTGGTCCCCTGGTCCATTGCCTGCACGGGTACGCCGTACAGCGCAGTGGAGCGCGGGGGCCGGGTGCCGCTGGTTGCGGCGGTGGCTGCGGCCGTAGCAGGGGACGCTTGTGTCCCCGCACGCGGCGGCTGGTGGCTGCTCATTCCTATGAGCACGGGCGGCGGCAGCGGTTGACTGTCCTCACAACCCTTCTGCCCATCTCGGTCCGGGCAGGGAGTCCAAGGGGAAGGGGTTCCCCTCCGCACAGGCCAGTGCGGGCGAAGTTCCTCCTTATTTGGTCACAAATAAGGTGAGAGCTTCTTGGTGTGGTCCTCGGGTTCGGGTGAGCTTGCTTCGGTCCGGTCTTCTTCTGGTAGTGATGAGTACTTGAACCTTAGCAGGTAACAGTCAGGCTGATCCGCTATGAGGTAAGAAGCGTAGTGTCGCCTTTTATACGTTCCGGCGCCCTACCACCTGAGACCACGTGACTTCCGGCGATCGCTGATTGGTCGAAAACAGCAACCGGAAGTGAACATCATTGGATAATCAAAGGGAAGTATACAGCGCTCTCTCACAGATGCTGTGCATCGTCACATCCCAAATAATATGGTATTTTCATGGTAACGGATTAACAATTATAAATTTTTGAATAAAGGTAATTACAATATTTTAAAAAGGTTTCCCTAAAAAAACCAATAAACCAATATTAGGTATATACAATATTTTATTCAATCGTCAATATGTTTTGTAGATCTATTATATTTTATATATTTAATAATCTTTTAGATAAAATCCCAATGGGATAGTATCTGATGGTAATGGATGATTAAGGGTTAACTCCTCATCAATTGTTTTCATTAGCCTGGTCTGGTAAGATAAAGAGCGCTGTTGAGTTCCACCATTCAGCAAGGTATCGCGGAAAATAGAAAACGAAGTGATTTGACACTAGGTGCTCTCTACTTAGCTAATACGAATAATTGCCAATAACTTGCCCTCTTTTCTGGTACGTAAAGACGAATCAAATCCTCTCAAGTAAGCAGGCATATCGCTCGCGCTGGTGTTGTAGTTGGACGTGGAAGTGCTCGTGTGACGAAGCTGGCCATCACTACGACTGTTAAGCAAAGTTAACATTTAAATTTTATATATATTTTCAAAATGTATATTCCATAATTTATTAAAAAAAAATAGTTTCATGATTTACAATAGAATTGTTACATATAATAAAACAAGTGGATATTTTTATCATACAAAGAAAAATCATTATTATTTACGTTTTAACCGTGCCATATACGTTTACCTATTTAGAGTATATTTATAGTAATAAAATAAGTCGATGAACTACTTGCATGTTGCTATAAAGCTGCAATACAAAGAATTTAAGCTATTTATACGAAATCAATATAATACTAATAACTAACCTGTAAGGACTAGAACTAGTCTTGGTCGTGGACCGAGATGTGGTAGATGAAGCGGATATGCCAATATTACGTAACTGTCTTCCAGGTTCCGTACTGCTGTGGTAGGCTAAGGCGGATCTAATAACAGGAAAATAGTTGTTATTACACAGAAAATCAAACAGTAATTCATTCACTACCCGAGATCGAGATATTGCCTATTAAGTAGCGGAACTCAACGCCGCGTTTTGTCTTGTCAGAGAGGGGAATGAAACAGTTTCTTAAGAAACGAACACAACCATCACATGAGCCAGAGGCTGTCGCATTGCACCATAACAGTCTTAATTATATACGGTATTTCTATTTACCTGTTTACTTGTGATAAATTTTGTGCGCTAGTACTGATTATGACCGAAGTGTCTGCGAGTGGCACCTTCTTACCCATACATCTTAGTATAGTCCTACAACAAATACATAAAAGTTAATTACAAAAGTCGACTAAAGAATTAGTTTATAAATATTTCAAAGATTTATTTTTATCTTCAAATTTATAAAAATCTAAGATAAGCTACTTTGTTCTTTATTTTACATATTAAAAAACAAATATTCCACCTTTTTGACCCAAATAGAACATATCCTAAAGCTGATATTAATACAGCAAGAATATAATAAAAAGTGTATATCAAAAACTAAATTTAACACTTTTTTACATATAAATCATTGAAATGAGAAACAAAAGAATAAACAACATAACTAACCTTTTTAAATTATCCCGTACACGTATATTAAAAGCTATGTATCCCAAGCAAGCTGCAGCCGCATGTAAGGCTACTGCACCAGCCAGAACTGAACTTAGGACGTTCCGTCTGTCGCCCGCCTCGCTGCCCAGTATGAGGGCACTCGCCCACGCCACGCAGAGGAGAGGGAGGCATATTATACTGACAGCTAGTAGCATTCTGAAATAACTGTTTTGTGTGTATTTTATGGATTTAGAAATGATTATTTATGAAAAACACACGAGCGTGTGTTATGTTGTTGATATTTTGTACATATAGCGGTAGATGGATGTCTAATACTAGTGTTAGTATACAAAAAGTAACTAATTATTGTGTATTTGCTAGTTGGTATATTTAAAAATTATTTGGTATATTAAAAAGGTAAATTGCATTTAGTGGTTTGATATTGCAGAATATGTATATACTACACTACAATGTCGCTTCTGATTACAATATAACTAGATAACATATAAGCTAAAATCAACAGAAGATGAGAAGTTTACATTATTCCTTATGGTAAAAAATATATAGACAATCGTAACAATGCATAATAATAACAAGAACGTAGCCAAGGACTTTAAACAATTCTCACCTTAAATTACCAAATCCTATGACATGATCGCGCACAGTGAAGGCGGCGCGCGTCGCTCCCGCTAGAAACACTACGGCGGCCGCCGCGTACACGCCTGCCGGGATCACTACCCACCATACTACCGCTTCGTGGCAGCTTACCCAGCAACTGAGAAAGGGAGGTTATTGTAGTTTTTTTCTGTTATGTAGGTTATTGTAGTTTTTTTCTTTTATAGTTATAGTTTCTTCCTGTCACATCTTAACTATGTTCTAAAAATTATATTCTCTTCTCAAGTGCATAATAAAAAAGTACTTCTGAGTGACTAAATGAAGATGTGTCGTGTGTACTCACAAGAGCGCGTTCCCGTACTGGTGCTGGTGGTGGGCGGCGGCCAGCGCCAGCAGCACAGCGGGCGCGGCGTAGGCCACCGCGAGCTGAGTGAGCAGTGGGCCATGGTTGACGTCGCGTAGCTCCCGCACGAGGCGCCGCAGCTGCCACGCATCGCACGCCGCCCACGCCAGCGCGCACACCCACCAGTAGTGCAGCCCCATCGCAGTCAGCTTGCACGCGAACTGCAATGTGGTTGTCAAAGAGACATTGAAAGGAGATTTAATAATCGGAACTTGCTTTGCCAATACAGCGAAAGACGGTGGTGGTTTTTTTAATTAATTTTTATATAGTTAATCATCCGCCTAATTTTCGAGGCGGATGATTAACTATATAAAGGTAAAATACATCGCTGCTTTAATCTCATTATAGGTACAGCAATATTCAATAGTTAAAGGAAAATTGGGAAAAAATATCGCCTAATCAGATTCAAAATAGCTAGTAGCATACATACATATACTTACAATTTGTGTTTTGTCTTAAATCTTGCTAAATATTATGTTAACTAATCCATTAACTATTTGTATATGTATTTGTACTTTAAATTTTCGTTAAGTAATTTAAAATCAACAATTTAAAAATTCGGAATGTATAAGATTTAGCCAACGACTCACCTCATTCTGAACCAACGAAGTCCTAGCTTTCAGTGCAATCAAGTACAGCATTTCAGCCATAAATACACAGAAAATCAAATGTTTATGTATAGAATTGGACACTGTCGCCGCCCCGCCTCGCATCATACACAGTGCTACCCACGTCCATACTAACAATGGCAGCGATATACTGAAGCCAGTGTACGAAGTCACTGATTCTAGAAGAGAAGGTTCTGGAATAAACTGTGAACAAAAAAAAGGTATTTTTTAAAATTTAAGTTGAAATACTGTGCTGTACTTTACATGTCAATCGAACATGTCAGAAAATCTTATATTTATGCATAAAATTATATATTGTTGCTGGTCCTCTATTCTAATAACGGTGATAGATTACAGATTCCACGATAGGTTGTTCTACAATAAATTTATAGGCTCGTTTTGGGTTGTATAAGTCCTACAAATTTTTGATAATAATTTAAATGTGTTATATGCGATGATAATATATTACAAAACTTTTATAAAAAAATCTGAAATTTAAAACAGATAAAAATAAAATAAAATTTACCTCAATATCAACATCGTCGACTAAAACAGCGAATGTAGACAGATGATTGCAAGTACAATTGATAAGTAAAGGCTCATTAGAATACGGCGACCAATCATAGTCGATTTCAGTGTGGCACCCGACACGGGACCATTCTCCCGTTCTGAAAGTAAATATGCAATAGCAATTATTATTTTTTTAGCTTTGGAATCACATATATTAAGATAGTCTTAAGATTTGCTGTTATTTAACTTTATTGTAAGATATATAAAACATTTTTTTAAATGTTTTTAACGTGTTATTCCACACTTAGTTAAAAAAACCCGCTACATTATTTTTTTTACGTTTTCTAAAAATAAGTAGAATATAATTATTCCTTTTATTTTTGGATTGCTGAATGCTAACGTAAGTGCTACTTATTTTAATAACATTCATACAAATATATTTATTTTAATATGTTTCTTGTACTGTAAATTTTTTTGAATTTGTTTTTTATTGTCATATGAGTTGGTTACACTCATGTGGCGATTAATTGACAGATTGAACAGAATTTTGTAAGAATTTTGATAAATTTATATTAAAATAAAAAAGTGGCATACCCTCTCAGAGTAGACCAATGAACACATTGCGGGTTAGTTCTCGATCCGAACGTCTCCCTATTTATATCCAACCACAATTGCAATCTAATCGGTTTCTTCAATCTAACGCCATTTAAACTTTTATATATTAACTTTTTCTTTACACTGTCCTTAGTTGAATTATCTCTTTTGATATCATTATCCATTACTAACGCCATGACTTTAGGGCCTTCCGAGTTATCTTGTCGTTCAGCAACGTACGAAGAATCGTTCTCTTGGTAATTATCATTTATGTATGGTTTTTCCTGTTTTTTGTAAGCGGGTTGAATCACTACGGGGCCGTGGTTGTCGTTAGCACTTTCATCCTCTGCTTGAGGCCATGTCGGATGTTTGGAATGAACGTTAGCGTTTTGATTCTCAGTGGAATGTTTCTGTCCTTTGTTGTTGTATATAATTCCTGTTGTGAAAGAATAAAATAAAACCAATAAAAATCGAAAACATCCACATTTTGTGTATCATTAGTACAATTTTCATTTAAACTTATGGCATATATTGTTTTCATGTACTTACAGTAATTTGACATGAAAACATTAATTGTTATCAATCTTTAAATTAAAATACTGTGAATAGCAATAATATATTACCTTCAAAATCACCATTTTCACCCTCCTCACTCTCCTTAGTCTCTCTATACCATACATATTCAGGTACAAACAAGGCGACTTGTAATATCGGAGATCCTATAGTTATATTGACCCCCCAACGTCTACTGACCGATTCGTCCATATGCAAAGGCATTAGTTGAGAAGTATTTCTTGAATATTGGAGATAGGAAAAGACAGCGCGTGATTCGTAATTAGTTTCTAGATTTTCTGTGAAAAGTTAAAGTTGATTTAACATTTAACCTATATTTTCTATTATTTTTTAGTTACACTATATATATCAAGAAGCATATACAAAACTTTGTATAATAACATTATGTTTAAGTCATTCTTAAATATATAAATAAAGATATGTGCAAACTTATGATTACCACAAAATTATTTAAGAACTTTACCTTGAGCATTACTAATCCCAATTAAATCCAATGGCAGAAGAACTCTTGAGAATTTATCGAACTTATTTTTACTTTTTACGTAATTATTATACTTTGGAAAGGACACAGTAGGGCTTGAAGGTTTCTTGTTTTTTGCTTTAATTCCATAATATCCTGGTGTTTGTAATGGAGAATGTATGAAAGATGATGTATCGGGAAGTACGACTCGCTCAGTGGTATACGATTCCCCATAATGATTTAGGGTGGTAGGTTCAAAGCCATATATCGATTCCGCTGTTACTATATCGACACCAATCACTGAAAGTATTTAAGACTTAAGTATATAGAGTTCATTTAAAAATAAATAGTACATTTAACTATTTATTAAGATAATATAGTGATCCACAAAAATATTGTATAAATCAGTTTTTCAATATAATAATCTCAGATATCTTTATAGCTTACATTATGTATTATAACATTTATTTACTGAAAAACTGATTGGAAGCCCATTGTTACTCGAAATAATTTTCATATTTAAATGCTTTGGAAAGGAGGGCGTTGTTGATTTCTAGCAAGATTGGACAGAAAGTGAACAATGGAGTGTTTTAAGGAAAAGCGTAAAGCTAATTGAGTAATACTATCGATATATTACCTAAATCCGATGTAACAATTTCAAAAGGGCTTGTATAGGTATCGCGTTGACTTTCTGCTAAAACTGCTATATATTTGTCGAATTGTTGCAACAAGTGTTCCACGCCCCGTCCTGTTAGCTCCTTTATGCGATTCCATTCTTTATTGTACTGGTTATTTAGTATTGTGTTTGATGTTCTTATTATATTCTGAAATTTGTATGAATATATAAAATTACAATAATAATTAGGTATTTACGGTGCAAATTAATTTGTTTAATTTTAGATTTTGAAAATAGTTTTATATATAGGAGTACCTAAATTATAATCTATTATAATGAAACTTCGATTGATTCCTAAATTGGAATTTATCTGATTTAAATCAAAGAGGTCATCTTGATGATCTTCTGGAGAAATTTTTTAACAAACAAACATGCATATCCTAAATATACCATCATATTAAAATATTATCCAACTCCAACAATCACAAGCCCATAAACTCCTTTTAAGAAGTTGGTTAATAAAAAAATACAATTTATCAATATCATTTTTTTATTATATTATATTGAACAAACACACACATACCCTAACATAATCCTTGTCCTGACTGTGAGTTAAATTCAATCCGCCTTGTTTCAGCTCATACTGTATCAGTTCTAACAAGATGCCCTCAGCAACTAGCACGTCTGCTCCGTACAAAGTGGGCGTGTTTGAACACGCGGAAGATAAATCCTCGGCCAAACGTACTCCCACGAATGTATTCACTTGTAACTCTGACGTTTCTATTTTGTGTAGCTGTTGACGAATGTGTAAATAATATATTTAGGTATATAAAGTGCGGCGTTAAAACAATTTATACGCCATGTCTCGAATATCACCCCGTTCCCCACTTTCTGACGAATTCTGGAGGCATTGCGTGTTGAGTGGCAGCACTCAACGCCGCGCTTTGCCTAGACACCAGAGCGATGAAATAGAAACAAACATAAATAAAAATTCACTTCCTCGAGTGGGGATCGAACCCACAACTGTCGCCTTACAGTCACACCTTAGTGCCGCTATGCCACGACGGCCTATTATATAGATGTTATATAAAAAACATAATTCTTACTTGTTTCCTTAATTGATAGAATGTAGAAGTTGTACAATTAAACATATCCGGTTCATTCCAAGGAATCACTCGACTTTCATCACACATACGCGTTGCTTTACCACTGGAACCTTAAATAAAAAAAATACCTATAGTATAAAGTAATTTAGATTGTTTAAGATATTAAATAGATTTTTAGATAATGATAATAATTGAAATATAAAGTTTATGATTAAAATTACCTGTAGGGCAGTCAGTTACAGCTTCAATTCCAAATTTGGTTTGCGGCCACCAAACTCCTCCCGCAAACGATCTCGGGCATCCGTCGTAAATCACTAGCAAGGAAATTGTATGTAAATTAGAAATCATCACGAAAACATAACTTAAGACCTAAAAGTTTAGAATTATATTTGAAAGTTGCTTATGTAATAAACTTTTTCCACAGGTTATTTAGTGAAATCTTAATTATTGTGATGATCGATACATATTCAAAATGTATACTCAAGACGTAAATCTGGACAAACCTAACTGCTAAATATTAGGGGTTTAGTAACAGTCGTTACGTCTGGTCACTGGTAGAATAGTCATGTAGTGGTCATCCTACACCATCATACCTTTACAGCCCACAGTATTGCGATAGTGGTTGTAGTACTGATAATAGTGGTGATAGTGTTAGTGATAGTGACAGTATCAGTGGTAGCCTTCATCATACCTGTACAGCCGGCAGCAGGCGTGACCTCAGCGTACAGGTTGGCGCAGGAGTCGCAGGCGCGGCCGATGACGCCGCTGCGGCAGTGGCACTGTCCGGAGCGCGCGCACGACCCGTTGAGGGAGCCCGCCGCGTAGCACTGGCACGGGATGCATTCCTCTGAGCCCCCTGGTTGATAATGGTTCTCCTAAAAATGGAATGAAATTTAATTTTAATTATAACTTTTATGAGTTATTAGATTCGTTTAATTATTTTTTAAAAACTGTTAAATATTAAATAGAAAGATATTTTCAATTGACTAAACTTTTCAGTACACAATTTAATGTTTATTTTAAATTGTAGACAAATTTTTGATAACGTAACAATTGAAATATATCAATGTACAATATGACTTAAATCCCACCGTTCATCCATCCACATTAATTTCGCATAAATCTCGAATATTATAATTTTATTAACGCGTCTTTTCGTGTGATTGACATATAAAATCCATTCCTACCTTACACCTACAGTCCCCAGTGCGCGCGTCGCAGTGCGGGTGCAGGCCAGGCGCGGCGCACGAGCACGGCCCACACGTCCCTTTCTTCGCACCCCACCACCCTCCAGGACACTCTTGGTGACCTTCCGGTATGCAGGTGTCGTCTGGAACATGGGTAGAGTGTATAACGTTAGAACAATTAATCAAGCAAAGCATCGACATTAGCCTTACAGTACGAAAAAATAACTTCACGCCTCCCACCGAAAAATAAATAAAAAGAACTAAAATAAGAACATATCAACCTACCGCTGATAATATGTCCGGGTGGGCACACACAATGATACCCCTTATCGGTATCGTCGGGCACGCATCGTGCGTCTCCACAGGGGCGCAGATCGCACACAGGAGCGCAGTGCGGGCCCACGCGGCCGCGCTCGCACACACATTGGGTACTGTCCCAGGATGACATGCATTTGCTCTGGAATGGAATCATTTATTTGTTTTTTTTTTTTACTATTTCAAAGTTATTAAATAATTTTAAGATGGATGTGTTGAAATTGAAGTAGATTTTTTTATGTTATCGTTAAACGATTTACTAGAACCCATATAATCTTCAAAGGAGTTCGAGAGTTCGAAAGAGTCAAAGAGATCTAAATTAATTTAGATAAAAATGTCCAAATTTTTTCATTGTCACTTTTGGGGTTGGCAACATACAATATTTTGTTACATTTTAACATTGTCATCACACATTGATTTGATTGAAATATTTCAAAAGGAAATTATCTTTATTGTATATTTGAAAATAAATAACGTCACTCACAAACGGCGGACAAATAGACAGCATACAGTCGGCCCGCGACTGACATCCATCTCTTACATTTTCTCTTACCGTCGGCCGATTTAGCAAAGATTGAGCTGTTCCAACACGGACATCCTGTTAAAAATAATATAAATATTTAAGTAAACCACATAAAATAATTTAAATATAGAAATTTTGTATATACTGAAATTTCAAATAATGAAACTTCACAGAATGTTTTCGTTACAAATTTTAATTAAAACGAAAATGTAAATTTATAAATAAATTAAATAGTTATAAAATGCAAAATAGATTGTTTTTGAATATTATCTCCCTATCAGGTAAATGCATATACAAAAAAAAAACAAGAAAAAGATCCCAAAACATACCTGTATACAACCTTCAAAATAACCAACATCTGAAGCTAGCAACCCCGCTGTAGTATCAAGTCCACCAATCAAAATTTTTCCAATATATTGTCCCTGTATTTTATTCGCTAGCATCGGTAGTAATGCATTTCTTAATCCATAGTCGATACTGACTGAAATATCTGTTCCTAGCCATCTTATTTCTATACGATGCCATTGTCCATCAGCTAAAGTTGTAGATGGTAGAAACATAGTTTCTCCATTGTAAGAATAGTGGAGAAGACCAGATTTTAGCTGTAAAGAAAGATATAGCTGAAGAATTATTATTCTTAATTCAATAGATTAAATAAAATCTTTTCAAAATTAAAGTTGATTTAAGGATGTTAATTGAAGACTTTATTATTATCAATTACCTGACGCAAAGCAACTGACAGTGTTGGGTTTCAATTTTACTTGGAAAATAATTATAATTATTAAATATACATTTGATGAGATATAAATAGAGAAGCCGTCATAATACAAATGAATGAACGTTATCACAAAGGCTGTAGGTTAAATTTTCAATGAAACAATGGCGATGCGATGCGTGTTGAGTTTCACCACTCAACAACACACTAATTGAGTGTCTTAACACAGGGTTCTGCCTGACCTGCTAGTCTGACATGTGGGATACAGCGTTAAGCCATATTTTCAAACTCCACCAAAATACAAAAAAAAAACGTTCAAATGTAATTATTATTATCATAATATTTTATGAATTATATGTAATACTTACACTAACAACAATCGAACTATTTTGTCCAACTTGTACGGACATTAGAAAGGCGTCTTGTTGCCTCGTTCTTATTGATAGTGCGTTCAGCCACGGCAGTTGTATCGGCCTGAGTAGCGGGTTGAAAGACAGCATGCCATCGCCACTGAACCGCCATGGAGGTGTTGTTGCTAAAAATAATATTATTTTTACATGAAATAGTGTTAAAAATGCCTGGTTTGTTTATAGGTTAAGATTGTACGTTCAATTTCCAGTTCTGTACTAAATATGAGAAATTTTCATATCTAAATCGACAAAGTAAAGCATTTACTACCATTATTTTAGATATTATATTTCGATATTTTTTTGTGATTGCCGACTGTTAACTTTATTTTTATAATAAAAATTATATTAAAGCTGCTTAAAGTAGTATATTTTTACTAAATTGTAGTAAATAAAAATAATTTTAACTATAATACTATTTATTATATTAAATTACTACGTACTATTTGCTATGCTAATGTTTTAAAAGAACTAAACACTTACAATCAGCACAATCCTTGCCAGTATATCCTTCATTACACGTGCACAGGAAAGTATCCCAAAGGTCCATACATTCACCATCATTGTAACAGGGTGCACTACTGCATTGAGATCGTTTTTCCGGACATCCGGCTAAAGTACCGTTGTCTGCTACATAACTGTAAAAAGTTAAAGAAGACAATGAAGTAAATATATGAATTATTATGAAAAATATGTATGTATGATCTAGCATCGTGATGTACTTAGCTGGAATATTCAACCAAATGAGATGGTGTGGATTAAAATTCAAATCCATTCAGGGTATATTTAAAAGAAACATATTATACTAGTTTTCTGTAAGTGTGAGAGAGAGATGTTAACAGTTCAAATTACATACGACACTGAAGTTTTACTAAGTAAATTATTAACAACTCACCTATTTAAATCAACGAATTTATAATCAATATATAAATCCGATATACATCCAACAAAATCCTTGTTCTTTACTTGGAAACTGCTCGGAATGTTCGGAAGACCGCCCACTTGCAATGGACCGGTTAAGTCGAGGAATCTGGCGGTAAATAAAAAACTGTCCATACATATTATAGTACAAGAGAAGCTTTCAGGTTTATAAAAAATAAAAGATAACTTTATTTAAATATAGAAGAAGAATTCAGACGTAGAAGCTACCGTAAAATTACTTCAGAATTTTGCTAAAATTTATACCAATTATAATTTGAATAGTGACATCATCATAGCCTAACTTAGCTGTATCCACAATATTTGTGTGCTTGATTCGAACTTAAAAAAAATACCATCAAATGAAAATGGCCCAAAAAGTTAAAACTAAATATTAGTTTCACCAAGCCACAGCTAATATTGTTAAAATAACATATATCACTAACTTAAATACATTCTTACCTGTGACAAGTTTCCGTAGGATTATCACAATGCGGAGGCAATACTTTTCTTGTGAAATTAGCGCAAGCATATTTTACACCGAAATCCGCTGCGCCCGCAAGTGACAGAGCTTTATCGCAACCATCCAATATCATTGTTGCTGTCTGTAGAAAAAAAAGATAAATTAAAATGAATAGTAAGTTAAGTGATTTTCTGTGATGGTAATAATATCCCACTATCAAACTTGGCGGTGATCATCGTAGCGTTGCAGCAGTTTGAGTTCTGCTACTGAACACGCAATGTCTCAAAAATTGAACAGAAAGTCTTAACACTAAATTCGCTCTACCCACCTTCCTATATGTAAGACAAAAGGAAAAAAAATAAATAACTACCCTCACCCGGTTATAATATTCCACTTCCACAGTATGCCAGTTCCCGTCTCCCACCGCCCCCTCCACGGTGACCTCGCTCCTCCCCCCTCCGAGGGCGAAGGTGAACCTAACCCCCGTGCCCCCGCCGCGCCCTGCTCCTGTGCTTATCATCTCTAAAGCTATGAAATCATGGCGCTCGTTGTATCGCCCGTTGTAGAGTAACAGCCCAGAGGTGGCTTGTGTTGCGAATCTAGGGATAGTATTGTTAAATCAGAAAAATAGAGACCAGAGTGTTTTGATACTAGGCTTTTATTCATTGGTGTGAACTGAGAAACATGTATAAAAATAAAAGTATATACATTATGATGTCTTATTCACATTAAGGAGAATACTTACATATAATTTTGTAAATAATTAATATTATAATGTAGTATGGAGTAAGTGCGTGATTAAGACGAGAGGGTAGTTATATACCCTCTCTTAGAATACTACGTAAATTTGTATATTGTTTTCAATATATCGAAAAATGAACTCACTTAAGCTTTAAATGGAAACGATGTCGTTTCTTTAAGCCAGGGAACGTCAAGAAGGAAGTCGCTGGGAAGCTCCTAGCCTTCAATTCGCACATATCAGTAGTGTAAGCTGCATCTATTGAGCACCCCTGACAGAGTATGCCGCCCTCACGTCGAGTCACACACTGTGCCCCACTACGGCATATGGAGTTTTCGCCTTTTGTATCGCACGTTGCTTTTTGTAGGATTGTTTCGCAATTTGTTCCTGTACCAATAGAGATAAATTTGAAGACAAATAAAAATGTTCCTTATTAAAGTTGACTGTTAATTGATTGTTTTACTGTTTTTCAAAACAAACGTTATAATTTTGTTCTATATAATATATAATAAATTAATTTGTAATTGTCATATATATATATATATATAGCTTATATATATATATATATATATATATATATATAGGTATAAGCTCTCCTTTTTAAGTATCGGGTCATGCAAAAGAATGAAAAGTTTCTAAATATTCGTTTTTAATGTACGATTACCATCATTTCGAAATTAGTTATAAATGAATCAATAATCTTAGTTATTACCTGTGTAAGCCGCCCCACAAACACAAGTGTATCCACTCTCCCGTCGTATGCAAGTGCCGTTGTTTTTACATGGCGATGAATAACATAAATCCACTTCCGTATCGCACATGTAGTGGTCTCGAGAACCTTAAAAGTAACATTTAAATTGACTTAAAATATTTTAATATTTTATATAATAGTATTAAATCAAAAAAAAATATACAGGGTGGAATTGTCAGCGCCACTTTAAATGAAACCACAGTTTTAACTACTCTATAAAAGCCTAATATAATTCGGAAAAAAAATAATTCTCAAAAATGAAAAAGTTTTTTTTTCAAACAAAATAAATAATAAAATTATCGTTTTAAAATAAAACGCCATTTGTAAAGTATAACATAGGCACGCACACACTTACCTGTCAAAGCGGCAACGTCGCTTACGTATGTGTGCGTGACACGAAATACAGGTATGGTTAAAAATCGTGAAATGAAAAAAAAATCCTACGTCCAAACCGTTGAGGTACCTTGATTATTTTTTCTAGCTCTGGGTTTGAAATACTTTACCCTAAATGCAGTTTCAGTAAAAGAAGCGCTGCCTCTTCCACCCTGTATATCAAATGAATAATTATTTATTCATATTTTATTTTTTTCATTCTGGCACCAAGGCAAAAAAACGCGTTGAGTTCCATCACCTAACACGCAATTCCTGGAAGGAATTCGGCGGAAAGTGCAATGTTCGTATCTGGAATTCGTACCTATATCGATTATTATTGGATTCTTTTTGAGTATTCTTATATTTACCTGTAAATCCTTGAGGACATTGACAAGTGAATGTAGTAACAGGATATATAGGACGAAATAGTACAGAGTCACTATGTATGAAACCAGACGCATTGCCAAATTTGAGTACCGTTAAACATTCCTCAAAGTTTAGACACGGTTCGTGTACACATATGTTGTCATCGAAAGGGAGGACCTGAAGAAAAACATAATTTTCATTTTCATTATCAATGTTATATTATATTTCTGGATCTTGTTATATATTAATGTTATATTATGTATGAAATATTAATTTAATAAATATTGTTATTATATATACCGTACCTGTAATGTAGCCAATCTAGCCAACGTAGCTCTATGTAAATAAACCCGTTCTCTTAAGTGTGTGGGCGAGTAATATGGAGATGTATCACCGTTGATACCAATTTCCGCTTCCGGTCGACGAGCTGAGAACGATACGTTTAATATGTTGCCAGTTACGTCTGTGTCGTCCTGAAATTGCAGAAAAATTTTATTTTGTTATATCGAATACTGACTTTTTATGCCAGTGCTGCCTTAAAATTGTAAAAAAAGGTTATTTTCTTATATTGGGTAGTATTGTTAATGCAGATTACATTTTACGTAAAAGTTATTTGTCAAACTACCATAGCCCAAAATTCTAATACAAAAAAATGACTACTTTATAAATGACTTCCAACTTACTTGCACACTAAAAATATAAATATTTTCCTTCGGGCACGGTATAATAGCGGCTAGACCATCAATAAAAAACCCAAGTAATGGAGATAGAAATTGTTCCGCAGTCATATCGTTTAGACGAACTGTGATCGAACTGAACAGCATTTCCTCTGTTATTAGTCTCACGACGAGTTGCATTACTGCTTTAACTTCGTTTACTCCGTCTAAAAAATAATATAATGTAATTAATAAGAAAATTTAAAATATTATAATATAAAATACTATTTTTTTTATTATCAATAGTATTGGGATTGGGAACCGGTCTTTTTTAGTCAAATAAAGTTAATCCAGCTTTATTCGTATCCATTTAACTAGGGTAACTAAAAATATATTTATAATTTAGTGTTTAAAAAATAAATTCTAGTTTCTTTCAGTATCTTACCAGTAACAGATATTTCCATAGTAGCTAATTTTGGTACATTTGTGTTCAGTTGCGGTGACAAAGTCATTGAACCAGTTGTCTCGTTCAGAAGTACCAAGTTCGCGTTGTTTCCAGATAGGATACGATATTGTAGCTAAAAAATGTTTAATTATATTAACTGTATGAATAGACATTAACTTATCAAATAGAGGTAAGTCTAATAATATTTACGTGTACATATCAAGTATTATTAAGTTCATCTAAAATCTGTGGTGGTTTACGCTTTTGCAAAGTAGATTAAAAAAGCTATGATTCCCAATTAATCAAGAAACCGTATGACTTATGGCAATCCCAGCGTATATTTTTTACAAACTAACCTTATCAGTGACATCAGCATCATACGCTGGAACCCTCCCAAACGGTCCAACAGGAAAACAGTCTTTATAATTATTGAAAATAATCTGAAAATCCTTCATCATGGGTGCATTATCGTTCATATCGGTGACTAAAATCTCAACTCTAACGTCATTCCACAAGGGCGGACTTGCCGCTCTTATAACTAATTCGTATTTCTTTCTGGGGCTCTCGTAGTCGAGATCCACCATAGTTACCAGTTCTGCTTTATCTGAGCCTTGGCGTGTTTCGAGTGAAAAGCTGTTAGAATCATCTCCTCCTGTTATGAAATAACAGATTTTAATTAAAAAATAACAGCCTTACTGAACATTATTTATTTAAATCAAATTAATTCTTATATCTAATTATATTGTGTCATTTGAAATTATTTAATATATTAAAAAAAGTCTATAAAAGTGCAGTTTGACAATTTTTTCCTTACAAATCTCATGAAGTGAATATGTAAAGATAAAAACTTAGAATAAATATATAACAATAAAATGTACCTTTAATAGAATAATGTACCACCGCGTTAGCACCTTCATCAGGATCGTGAGCGTAAATCTCTCCCACAGTCGTCCCTATCGGACTATTTTCAGGAATATAGAAAGTTAGGCAATCACTTTCAAATACAGGCGGGGAATCATTAATATCTTCTACTTTTATATGAACTATTACCTAAAATTAATGAAAGTAATGAGTATTTTTAGTAAAAAAATAGATGGGAGTACTAATATATTCAAATACATATTTAATTATTTGTGACAATAATTTATTTCCCCATTGGGAGTCGAACCCACAGCCAATGTGGGTGAGTTAACGTAACAAATTGTGACAGTATTACACTACAGCCTAAAACCGAAAACAGAATTATAAATATAAATAATATTTTAAATAAATAACAAAAAAATACCGTAGAACTTTGCGGCGGCGTACCACTATCAATCGCTAGTGCCTTCAAATCGTATATAGCCACAGATTCTCTATCTAACGCTTTATTAGTCCTTATCACTCCTGAAGCGGGGTCTATTACGAAGGAACCTTCTTCTCTATCTCTTGATTCTAGTTCGTAATGCACTCTGCCATTTAGACCTACATCTGCATCTGTTGCACTCACTTGTGTTACTGATGTACCTATAATTATTTAGTTTATTTTATTAATCCAATATTTTTAAATATTTCTAATAGAGTTTTACGCGCACGTTTTGATCGTCGAATAAATATAAAACTACCATTGGATAGAAAGGAAGTTCTGATGAGAGGAATCGCCGAAAAAAAATAAAACCTACCAACTAAAGCGTCTTCCACAACCGTAGCGCTATACAATTGTTGTTTGAACACCGGCTCGTTATCATTCACGTCGACCACTGATATTTCTACGTCGGTGGTATCTGAGAGGGACGGTATACCGCTGTCACGTGCTGTCACTGTTAGAAGATAACCTGTGGGAAGAATGTTGTCAGATTTAGTACAATAGATTTTTAAAGCTCAAAAAATACAAATACGAAATACTTGAGAGAGCATTTATGCAAAGATTACAGTAAAGCTTAAAGTTATTGACAATACCTCTCGGAAGAAAGCAAAGTATATATATGATGGGAAAAAATGTGGAGGAAATTATAATATTTTTAAGTTCTTTCTAATATGCCCCAAGAACTCAGCTATAGGTTATTCCGTTATCCATTTTTATCTATATTGTGTATTAGATGATGCCGATCTCAACCAACCCTGTGTCTAACATAATTCCCAGTGAGAATAAAACTAACAACAATAATGTCTGTAATTAGATACTCCTGTTGAGTACTATGACAACTTATTTCAACAAAATACATTATTCTATGACTTACCACTCATAGTTTCTCTGTCCAATAACCTATTGGTAGTTATAGCACCAGTTTGTGGATTAATATGGAATTCCTGTTCGTGGTGGGCGACGGCTTCGTTTGATATTTCCGAACTAAGTGTGTAAGTTATTTGTGCGTTCACTCCCACATCGCTATCGGTTGCTGACACTACCAGCACTGTTGTGCCTACTGGTGCGTCTTCGAAGACCTGGGAAAAAAATATGTATTTTTAATTACCTAAATCCACGTCATCTAATACGAATATAAGGAAGTTTTTATACCTATATGTAATAAAATTATTTTATACATAATAATAAATATAATAATAAATTGATATAAAGATACAAAATAAAAATATATATATTTCTAAAAGTGAACCTTACCGAAGCTGTATAAGGTGCATTTTCGAATACCGGCGCGTAATTATTGGCATCAGTTATATTTATATGGACCATCGCTGTATCAGACCTTCCTCCAGAGTCTGTGGCCGTAACGGTGAGAACGTATCGCCTTTCCTGTTTGAAATCCAAAGGCTGAGCTACGGTTATTAGACCGCGGCCATTTTGCGAGGTTATTGAAAATCTCCCACGCGTATTGCCTCCTGTTATTTCATAGTGTAACCTGTAAAGGAAGTTAGTTAATAGTTAATAAATTATTATAATGAAAGTAAAAGTATTAGGAAATTATAGAATTTTGACGCAATCGTGGTACAGTGGCAATAAGAATATTATAAATACTTTCATTTCCCTAATCTGATAAACCAAAGTGTGGTATTGGTTTAGTTCTGTATATAGGAAATGGAAAAAAATAACAAAACGAAATATCCAGCTATATACAAGCTATATCCAAATATTTATCTCATATATAGTTAGAAACGTAAAACGCTTAAAACACGTAACACAAAAAAAAACATCTATATAAAATTGACCATCTTACCTATTATCCTCGTCAGCGTCCGTTGCAGTGACCGTCACGACCGGCGTGCCGGGAGGCTCGTCCTCCGCCAGCTCCACCTCGTACTGCGGCGGAGAGAACACCGGGTCGTTGTCGTTGACGTCCTGCACCACTATTATGACTGACGCTGTCGCTGAACGAGGCGGAGAACCACTATCTGTTGCTGTTACCTGGTAAAATCATAGAAAATTGGCTTTTGTGTTTTGTATGCGTAAATAAAAAAGACCAGATGGTCTTTATTACTATACCTGACATGGGAAGAAAGGGTCTTAGCATTTCAAGTACAACACTAATTAATACAAAACGTATGTACATATTAAAAATCTCTTAAATATCAATCGGTATTCCTAAGTGCACCTCTAAATTGATGTCCATTATATCCACTATTTAAAACTTCATAATAACTATTATAGGATGTGTTACGTTTTAATATCAAAATAAAGATTAACATTGATATTTATACCAATGAAAAATTACCATTCCCCCATTAGCAAGATAATATTAACAATGAAAAAAATAAAAAAGCAAAGGAAATTTATATAACATTACGGCAACTGAAAAAAGGTATTATATATTTCTAAAAATGTCCGTCACATTTGTACATCTACGTTATTAGACTAATGACGCTTCGGATCAATACGCGACGGGTTAAACCATATACGATGTAATCGCAATCATTAGCCCTTCTCATTTAATAAATTGCTTACAATTTTTATATTATTTTAATGGTCGTTAAGTTTAAATCAATTATATGGCAAGGTACGATATAACTGTTTTGTACATTTTGTACAAAACAGTTATATCGTACCGTGTTGTTTTGTATGTTTTGTGTGTACATATCAAAACAATTACTATTCGTTTGAAATTATTGTCTTTATAGTTGGTAGACCTTTTTGGCAAAAGTAAAGAAGTGCCTAACTAAAAGTACTATGATTTTTGGCTTAAATTACGCTCTCATAAAACATCATGGCAAAGAAAATAATTCTGCCCAGTTTTCAGTTATTCAGATATATTGTATAGTGTGCCTTATTTACGTTACATGTTATTGTATGATGCATTTTATAGCTTATTTGGCACAAATCACGAACAATCGACAGAGCTGAGCTTAGAGAGGTCACGAAGAAGAACAGGAAGTTAATATTTCCATATAATAAAAAGGCCAGTCGTAGCGCAAGGGTACAAGCTTATAACTGTAAGCGCGACGGGTTGTGGGTTTGATTTCCACTCCTCCAGAACTCAGCGAAAAATGGGTTCCCTCTGCCTATCATGTGCGTGGGATGCAGCGTTAAGCTAAAAAAATGTACTTGAAGTTGATAGATAAAAAAATAATAATAAAAAATATACCTGAAGTTGATATTTCGATTGCACTTCCCGATCCAATTGCGCCGACGTGTAAACCCATCCAGAACGCGGGTCGATCGTGATTGGTAAATCATTGTTACCATTATAATCTTTATCTGTTAACGTGTAGGTTAGTTCAGCGTTAACCCCTTCGTCAGCGTCGTAGGCTTGTACCTAGAAATGCATAAGTAGGTTTTTTATTGAATTGAAATTTGCTTATCTTTTGTTACGTGTCTTTTAAAAGAATTTAGTAATTTTATAAGCACTGTTAAAAGAAATGAAGGTACCAAGACTTTTATTTTTTTAAGAATTAATAAATATTTTTAACAACGAAATATATACCTACCTCAATAATACTATATGTGTTTTCTAAACATTTTTTTATATTACATAATATTAAATTTAATAAATAAACTTTTTATTTAAAAATATAATCTATCTAAACTTTTTCCAATACTCACCCTAACAACGCTATATCCAACTTGGACGCTCTCGCTGACGGACTCTTGGAACAGCGACGTGTAGAATCTCGGCGGGTTGTCGTTCACGTCCTTCACGTTCACTAACAACTGCGTGGTGTTTGAACGGGATGGGCTGCCACCGTCTGAATTGGGATAAAATATATAAATCTTTATTTTTATAGTATATAAAACTCTTCTGTTACACACTGCCAACGTATAGTAGAAAAAGCGCAGAAATTAAGCATGTAATGATCTACATCTAGGAGGAGGATTTCTCGAAATTCCTATGGAAACAGAAAAGTGTGAAATTTGACGTTTTATAGTTCACGGAAAAGAAGTTACAGACGGTCACCAGTATAATTATAATTGGCTTTTAATGCTTATTCAAAAAATTTTTTTCGGTTCACTTTAAAAGTAGGGTAAGGTCACGTACAGTAAGGTCAACTCAAAGTAAGTCTTAAATTAAAA
This sequence comes from Heliconius numata, assembly GCA_016802625.1. NCBI lineage: Eukaryota > Metazoa > Arthropoda > Insecta > Lepidoptera > Nymphalidae > Heliconius > Heliconius numata. The sequence continues at coordinate 2,619,863 of JAEBDU010013194.1, forward strand.
AAAAAAACAAGGCGCAAAAATAAAAATCTAAGTTAGTTTTTCAATAAACGTATCAATATTTAAATAAAAAGGTACTTATTCCCTATATATTCGTCTCACTTAGTATGTTAACTTTAAAATTATAATTAGCAAATAATTATCAGTATAAATTATCCTATCCTACAGGCAGTACTTAAAGATAGCGAAAGCATAAATATTCATTCTATTTCTTATATTCTAGTTGTATAGTAGTTCAGTTGCCAACGCACTGGTTGTATCAAGTGGCAGTACCGTGTGAAGCTCTGCTTATAAATAATGTAATTCTCACACTAAATTATTTATGAACGAGATGGACTAAGCTAAGAGTCACTGTAGAAATGTAAAGTAATAAAATAAGTTTAAGTTTAGCAAAAAATGTGTTTTTACTTTCAGCCACAAAAATGTCTGCCTACCCTGCTATCTGCGGGATACAGCGTGAAAATTAAAAGGAATTTTATTTAATAAATAAAATAAATTATTGTCAAGTCACGTCACATGTCACCGGATACTACCGCATGCCAGTGCATCGCAGAATGTAAATTCTGGTTAGTGAGGAAGCAAAAAGCTTAGACAGTTGTTCTTTAAAGTTTCTTTTAGCTATTTACTAGTAATTTTAAAAAAGGAGAAACCTGTAAGTAAGTTCTGGTTCTTCGTATCATTAAACGTTGCTAATAGAGTAATAGTCCTGAATACTGTATACATAAATAATGTTATTTATGTACCTAATTAAAGACCGTTCATTGGTACTGTTACCTTGTTTTTTCTTTTTGTATCACACCGTAGTAGGTAGAATTCTTATACACGAAGTAAACATAACTCTAAGTATATTTTCAATTACATTTATAATACAAAAATGTAATTATTTTTTAAAATATTATTTACAATTTATATACAATAGATTTGGAAATATATTCATATCATATTTAAAAAAATAGATTCAAGCATTTAAGATAATGTAATAAACCATACCTTGAGCCCTTACCACCAGACGGTAACTCCTCACTTGCTCATAGTCGAGAGGCTTCACCAATGAAACGTCTCCACTCAGACTGTCTATAGAAAACTGCATCTGAGTGTTTCCGCCGATGATTGCGTACCGTATTGCCGCATTTGCACCTACGTCGGCGTCCGTTGCTCTAAAAATATATTATAGAATAAGAAATAATTGTAATATAGAATATAAAATAATATTCAAGACTTAAAAGAAAATATTGGCTAATTGTAATAAATAAATTGGTCATGATTCCTAGTAGGTAGTTTTTATCGAATTTATGGACATAAAAATTTTAAGTGACCCAAAATTGTTATAAAAAACATTTAATAAAAGTATTCACTTTATGTATATTTGAGTTGCTGAAGTTCAAGATTTTTTATTCTATAGAAATATGTAAGCCTGCTAGCTTATTATAAAAGCCTTATAAAATAGAATCATTTAAACAAAAACATTTTGTAGACTCTTTCTAAAATATCAAGACACGATCATATTAAATAATATAGAACTTCCATCCGATATTTCTATTAGTGAAATTGGTTGCCGTCATACGCCCAAACAACTGCTGTCGTAACTTTAAAGTTTTCCCGACGGCTAGTCACCCTTAAAATAGATTTTATACCGACCTAGAATAACTGAAAGGTATACGATTCTAGACATCGTAGAATTTATATAAGTAAGAATAAAACAATTCAATTTCGGTCTAGTACGATAATAATAATTAGTGAATAATATAAAAGTCTTTTGTTTATATTCTATTCTCATTCCATTGCATTTTCAGCTATTCTAACAACAATAATAATGGTAGAACTAATGTGATATAATTAACAAAGTCACTCGACTGCTTAATAGTTTGGTCGAATTGGAAATCAATTGTATTTGAAACGATTTCAATAATTGATAAAGTTTTTAAATTGTATACCCATTCATTATACTTTTGTAAGTTTTGTTGAAAGCTTTTGTAAACACATAAACAATTTAATTTTAGTATTGCTGTATTCTTTTTACAATTAATGTTTAAATAGATGTATCCATCATACTTTAAAAAACCATAATTATAATAAAATTTAAATTTTCATAACAAAAGGCAAGATAATTTAAATAATAGAATACTTCTATGAACCAAAACTTTTCTAAAAATTTTAAGCTACATATTTCACATAGCAGATACCTATCGGAAAACGCAATATCCATAAACAACAATTTATTCCAGACCCATAAATACGAAAAGGCAGACGGCGTTCCAACATTTAAAAGGATGCAAAGAAATTGACTAACATATCTCCTTTGTTTTGTAGTTTAACTTATATTATTTACATATTGAATAAGTCATATTTTCATACTGATTTGGATAATATTTTTTACTTTTTCTGCTTTAATCGTCTTGAAACTATATTTTCTTTCAAAAATAAATATACTTTCTTCCTTTTTATAACATTTTGCTTTAAAAGAATATTAAGAATTTATTTGTATATATAAAACGTTATAAATTTAATATGACATTTGCATCACAGATTGTTAATAATATACCTAATAAAAATAATTTAAAAGTGTGCACATAGAAAGAGCACAAGCACAAGACCAAGACTTGTAAACTTGCCTATACTTTTTTTTTATTAACATGTTTCAAGAAAACAGGAAATATATTAAGAAATGTTTAAAACATCAGGAATCAGAAAATATTTCAAAGTTTTCACAACAACAAATGGTCTCAATGAAGTCCCCACAGCGTATTTCTGCGATACAACATTTAAAATGGATTCAAACTACTTTGATATTGAATTATACTGTTTACTCTTACACACAGCGCGGCAGTAATCGACTTCTAATTGCTTTAACCGAGATTGCTCTAGTTCCGCACGCTTGCCGTATATATAACAGCACCGTATATATAAAAAACTACATATTTTAATAATTTTATGAAGTGCTTTAATGCGAACAGAGTGTCTTAATACTAGGTTCTCAGGTTCCTTCTACCTACCCTGCTTTAGGATACAGAGTGAAGCTAAAAAAACATTAAATGAAATTATCAGCTTTATTAAGACGATTCTCTTTTAGATTACATTATCTTCCTCAAAAGAGTGTAACTTACTTTATTCTGGCTATGACAGGATTGTCAGCGACGGTAATATCTTCGTCGACGTTTACTGTGTAGGTCTTTTCACTAAACTGCGGGTAGTTGTCATTGTCGTCCAAGATGTTAACATGGATTGTTGCGCTAGAACAAAAAATCTATTAATATGTATTTATTTATGACATAAAAAAGAAATTGATGATTCGCCGTGATGTATTCAATGTTCAAAGTTTTAGTAGTAGTTTACCGTTACAAATAAAAAAACAAACAAACACTTGAATCACGAATTCGGATAAAAAGTAAACTCACCTGCTCGACAGTCTGTCAGATAACGGACTTGCTTGATCCGTAGCTTTTACTATAACAGTGTATCTTGAAACCTTTTCCCTATCCAGAGATGATCGCGTCAGTAACGCACCACTTCGGCCATCCACTCTGAATACATCCTGAGCATCAGCTTCTGTACCTGTCTCCATAGATTCGTTGAAATCTTCCGGATTTAAAGTTTCCGCTTTCACAGAGTCTATGGAATACTCGACCTGAAATAAATATTTCTTTTATAATTTTTAAAGGAGAAAATATCGCAAACAATAAAGTAATTTTCTGTAGATAACCAAAATTGTCAAATACTTGATAATATTGTTTAAGTAAGTTTTTTTTAATTTTCTAGTATTAACATATACTAACAATAATAACGATTGCATATATTACAATTCAGTATTGACCTATGTTAGATAATTTATAAAATAGAATAGAGTATTCCATTCACTTTCAAAATATTCCGTTACAACATTATTCCGTTTTTAACAATTTGTTATACACAAGGTACCTAAAAAATTTAAAAAAATCAAATTAAAGTACCTACTCATTTTTAGAAAAGTCGATTACTAAGTAAAAAAACCTCATGATTTTTAGAAAACTATTTATAAATGTTATATATATATGCTAAAAAGTTTAAAATAATAAATTATACATTGTTTCATAAGATGAAAGGTTTATTTAAGAAAATATGTAAAAGGCAATTATCGAGAGTGGCCACAGTTTAACCCATTTAGATTGAAATAGAAGTGCCTATTTTCGTCTTCAGTGTTATTTCTTGGATTATTAAAAGCGCAATGTTTGCGGTGCAGCACCATCAGATATTTACAGCGCTGGTATTGCCTTTTGTGTATCCAACTAAAAATTTCTTTTCACATTGTAGTTTTCTTCTTTTTTTAGCTTTACACGTACTTCGCGGAACTCAACACTCTGCGTTTTGTCTCATTGTCGGAGCGTCATGAAAATATTAAATATTTCATTCCTCCGAGTGGGAATCGAACCAACAACCGTCACGTTTACAGCCCCACGCTTATGCCTCTGCGCCGCAACGACCTTACACATTATAGTTATTATAGTAACAGTAAAAATATTATAAAATATTGAATTCTGCTATGTGAGAGTAAATCAACTCAAATAAAAAAGAAAAACATTTGATTTATTTATCCATATAAGTTTCTCTATATCAATATCATAACTCATTTTACTCTATATGCAAATTAAATTTGCTTTCGCTTACTGACAGCGATGCTATAAATACCAATGCAACGAAGAACGAATCTTTATTATTCCAAGCCTTTGGTAATTATTATGCGATAACAAGCCAACAACACTGGTTGTCAAACCAGTTAATGACGGTGCTTGTACGCCGACTCCCATAATTTATGATGCAGTAATAAAACAATTAGTATATGATGCACCTACTGTATATTTTTATGGGTCTTTTACTAAAAGTATTAATAGTTTACAATGTATCATAGTAATAATAATAATTGTTTAATCTTCTTACCTCTGCATTCTTCCCTATATCTTGATCAGTCGCTTTCAGAGTCAGCACCGTGGTGCCCGTGCTGGCGCCTTCTCTCACACTTGCTTCATATTGTTGCATCTCAAAAATAGGTGCGTGATCATTGCAGTCCAATACATTGATCTATAATATTATTTAAACAATATATTTAATGTTTATTTTGTCGTAGAACTAAATTCTACTTAAGAATTTTAGACAAAAATTTAAAGTTCTATCATGCCATGAAAGTAAAGTTCTATCTCTTATTTACAGTAGAACAAAAGTATAGTCAGGCACGATTGATTTCAAATACTTTTTTTCCTGACTGACAATAAAATATTTTATCTAAAGTAAAACTTACTTATAAATAATGTTATACTCATATTTATATGAAATATCATCCACTTAATAATCGACATTAATTACCTGAAGCGTCGTAGTACCGCTTCTCGGTGGGAACGTATCATCCTGAGCGACAACTCTGAAGTAGTGAACGTCAAGCCTTTCTCTATCCAAGCGAGCCTGAGTTGTGACAACGCCAGTCCTCGTGTCAACGGCGAACATACCAGCTGATCTAGAGTCCAAGAGACTCGACATAGAGTACGTGACTGGACTGTTTTCTGGATCGCTGTTAAAAATTAAATAAGTTGCTCTCAAGTTGGACGTATACGTGAAAATGTAATAAATTTAATGAAAATGCATCATCATAAGTTTAAAAAGAGCTTTGTATTGTTTTAATGAATTTTTATCCACTAAATGGGTCACAGCATGAACATTTTAATTAAAATTTTACTTTTCCAAACAGATAAAGGGAACTTTCAGTTTCCTCTTTCTTTCTGAATATGCGCTCAAAGTAATGCATTTTCCTTCAATCTCGAATAAGGCAAATTAAAATCCAATTTGCGATTTTCGAGAACGGATATGTAGATTGAATATTTTTCAAAAAGTTCGGAAAATTATTTCGTTCGTTCATTCTTTATTGTGATTTATGTAAATGTATGTACCGTAAAGCGTACCGTACCGATAGATATATGCATTTATAAACTATAAAGATATTAAAAACACCATAACAAAGAAAAAAATCATGGAATAAGGAAAACCAACTAAGTTCAAATTCCCATTTCTGTTGCATATGCAAAGGTTTCCATTTAAAAACACGTTACAACCGCATTAACTGAAGAAAACTGCGAATACAAGTCCTACACCACCGCATCTAATTATATGGGCGGCGCGCGGCGGCGCAATAACTCCGCAAAGGAAAACCCAGTCACACGGCGGTGAACCCAGGAAATTGACTAAATTGTCGGATCTTGTCTACTTAATAAAGGTGTCACACGCTGTTATATGGAACGAATGCATCTCTGTGGGATTATTATTATTGTAGGTTGGTTAGGTAGTATTCAATTTATAATTTACACAGAGAATAATTTAAGAAGAAATAAATAATTTTCTCAAAAAGCACGAGTCAAATAATAATTTCCTGCCTGCCTTATGCCTTTTTACTTTTACAAATAAGCATATTTGCAATTTTTATCTCAATTATTAAATAGCTTATTATTAGCTTTAAAATTAAGGCATGATAATATTTGTATTACGATCAATTATTGGTTATTTTGAAGTTTTTGCTCTATGCATATAAAAGACTAAAGAAAAAAACAAGAGATTGAAAAAGTTTTCAAAGCTAAAACTTTTAACCATAAAAACAAAAAAAAAGAATTCGTATATGCTTTCTGAAAATGACCGATGGATTTTATAAAGAAAATATAGTTAGGAAATGCTTTAGATTAGAGTCAACTTCATTGTAATTGAGTTATTTTAGCTTTATAGCCCTCCACCATTGTTATCCATCACGACTACATTGTTTCCGGACCGCATAAAATAGATGAGATCATAAAAGTTCAACGAGCCAGCTTAGTCAATTAAAGCAAAGCAGATGGTTTACGATCGGGGTGTTACTTCCTTGGCATTCATGACTCATTGATTAGTATAATTTGGATTAAAGACTGGAACGGCATTTGACGCTTGTGGTGTAGAGCTGTACTTATATAAAACGAGGTAAAAAAATGCCAAAGTTAAAAATATACATACCGCGCCCTTACAGTTGTGACGATAACTCCAGGAGTTTGTTCTTCGGCTACGGATGCTACGTAAAGTGCTTGCTCGAAATATGGTGATTGATTTCGTAATTCACGCTTCACACGTTTTGCTATATCGGTATCATTCAGCTCTTGGTGATGATACACTATTTTTAATCTATGATCAGAGTCTACAATGTTAGTCCGCTCACAGTTGAACGTAAAAAGAACAGACACTTTCCACATCGGTTCTTGAATACACACGTCATCACTTGCCACTAAATCACCTTGACTATTTTCTATAACGAAACGCGGGTCACTCACGTCCAGAAACTGAACTCTACACTTTTTTTGTACAGTTCGAGGTAGAAAAGCTGTTAAAGAATTTACAAACTGAGATCTTTTTAAGCAAATTCCTTGCCATCTGTCAGTTGTGGGAATTGCGAAACTGGCGTAAGTTTCAGAAATCCATTGTTTAGCTTCAGCAATTTTAACATCTATGGCCATGTCAAACGGCACTAACAGCGATCGTTTCTTTCTTGTTTTATTTATCGCTCCAAAGTCTTCAAACATCTCATTGGACCATGGATACGCCGTAGATAATACGTTATATTGACTAGAGCTCAACTCATTTTCTTCTAACAGTCTCCAATCTACACTTTCCGAAAAAAATACTTCTCGTTTATCTCTAGGGTGTTCATCCTCATACTGGACAGCGGCGTCATTCTGATCGTAGACTCGATCAAAATCAATATCATACAAATCTGCATGTCGCCGATTGCAATCTTCTCCGGCCACTAAAATTCTGATAGGTAGACTGTAATAATCAATATCTCGTATTCGTTCGGATGTAGAATCTACGTAGAACGTGAAGAGATTGGGGTAGAATACACCATCGCATCTCAATCTTTTTCTTAAAGTTACAAGACCCGATGTTCTGTTGACTCGCAAGATGTGGTGAACAAAGTTAGCAGTTCTATGGACGTCGATAGTGTAAGTTCGTTCTGATCCCAGTTTGTATACAGCTGCATCTAAGACGATGTGGCCGGCTGGTGCTGTATCCGGCACGATGATGAGGTAAGCGTGCACGGTGGAGAGCGCTAGAGCGGCAAGGACCGCCTGCGCCCACCATGCCATCCTGCTCGCCGTTCACCTACAGCAACGCCGCCTCGTCCGCCATAAACTTCGATTGCCCATCTGTAAATAAAATGTAAAATTAAAATATACATATTCTTTACTTAAACATTTTTATTACAAGGCCAGTTGTGGCGCAGGGGCGCAAGAATGTGACTGTAAATGTTGACTGGTTGTGGGTTAGCTCCCCACTCGAGGAAATGAAACGCGAGTTAAATTCCGCCACTAAACACGCAATATCTCCAGAATTCGGCGAAGAATGAGTGACGGAGTGCCTTAATATACCCTCTTTCTACCCTGCTGTGACGGATACAGCATGCGGTAGCAGCAGCACAGGATTTTAAATATTTTTATTATAACAGTAGTAAAGTTTTAGTATACAATTTCTAGTATTAGCCGAGTACGATAACGGTAAGCTATAATAGGCATCAATTTGCAACAGTTAATCTTTATGAGATTAGCTCAGACATAAATACTAAAACCAACATTAGATTTTATGTTGAAGAACTTGTTTTAGTTTAAAATAATTATGTAGTTTTCGATATAAGGTTTTGTGAATTACATAAAGCTCAGCCATATGGAGTTATTGCAACTGAGGGGAAAAAATGTACAATTATTTTTCAGTTTTGAAGTTGACAACAGAAATTTAGTTATATTTCACGTCGTCATCTTATATCATATTTAAAGAAACGTAAAGAAAGTTTCAAATAACAGTATAAAAATTTCCACAAAATGAAAAATTGTAAAATAAACGTCTAATATCAGTGTCTTTAAGCCTAAGCAGCTTAAACAAACATAAGCTAATCTGAGATTAGATCGTCGATGAATTCCCTACCCCTTAATCCCTTGTACAATTTAATTTGTCGGTGTTTATATAGATCGGGAGTTTTCGGCAAAATTCGGCCATTTCAGCAGGAATCGGCCGAGGTTCAAGATTAATGGCGGCAATTAATGGGAGTGCGTGGCAATTTCCGTTTACAATGTATTTATTTGATAGCTAGAGAATAGTTTTTTTTTATCGTTAGGTAGTAATAGAGAAACACCTTTATTGAAGGGTCTAGTATTTTTTTTTGACAAAATAGACAGTTTTTTGCTTTAACTTGATACGAATATGATTCTTTTCTAAATATTTCATCATTTAATAAAAAGTGGAGAATGGACATAGATGATTTTTTTTTAATAAATATTAACTAAAAATAACCTAGAATATTTTTTGCAAAATGTTAAACTTGCCCGTGAAAATTTCGTGGTTTAGTAAACGCTTCAGGCATTTACAAACTTTGTCGGTAAAATTGAGGTGTCAAAATTCGGTTTTGGCAACGTGCGACTAAAATAAATTCAAAGTTTAAGGGAAATTTATAATATATAACGAAACAACGAAAGAAAATGTAATTGTTATATTTCTATCTTTAGATATTTATTTTATTTGTCAAATTAGATAGATTAAATTTAATTGCAGCGACACACTTGTAAGAAAATCATAAAAATAAAGACTTTGTATCAGTGATTTTACACTATAGTTTACCATCGACCCACGCAAGGCTTCGCCCGTTAATTATGCAAAATCTGTACATAAATTGTCGACTATGTGTTATTCAGATGTATAAGCTTTATTAACCTAATGTTTCACCTAACTCCGTTCAGTAGTTTTATGTGAAAGTAGAAGAAACATGCATCCTCACAAACTCTTACATTTATAATATTAGTAGATTAGAATTATTATTTATTGAAATAAAAATACAAGTTACTATTGAATAGATTTTACAAAAATATAAATAAAACTATAAAAGGAAAATATCATAACGGAAATTATTGAGCTAAAATAGATAGATATCAGTAACGATTTCGCGGAATAAAATAAAATGCTTTCGCTACTATCTACTAGGGTTGTAGGTAGAGTGTCAAAGATTTATTTAAAACTACGGACATGATATACTTCTTCGTTTCTTACTATTAAGTAGGTATACTTGAAAACTGTTTTTCTAATACAAATTGTAAAAAAAATTTAATAAAAACTTATGGCATCGTCCATACGTTTATTTTTATATAAAAACAACCGAATAGTAATAATTTTTATTAATAATTTAAATAATAAATACATTTCATATCGACATTTCCTAGTCAAAATGTCCTATTAGCAAAATACTAATAGAACAATGTTCTTTAGATGAGTCGAAATAATTAAGTGTTGATTATTTTTGTATTTAAAATGAAATAAATTGTAAAAACAGTCTCGTCGCTTTTTACCAAAAATTATGAAGAAATGGCTTCGATTACTACTGAAGGGACTCTATTATTTTCATTTTGTCTTTTTCAGTCAACATTGAGTCCTTCCATTTAACACGCAATATCTCGAAAATTAGGCCGTGCTTGGGGAACGGAGTGTCTTAACACTATGTACCCTCTGCTATCTTGTTATATGCAAAAAACATTGTGAAGCTAACAAAAAAAAGGAAAAAAATAAACGAACAAGGAGAAAAAGTCCCCCAAAAGTGATGGTTTCCCACTGCTAATGGCGCTATCTATTAAACGTGTTCGGAATTGCCGATTCAATGGCTATCCCCGCCCTAAGTCGGTCATTTGATATGTACTTATATCTTATAAGCATTTATAACGCTATATGTATTGTAAAAGATACATTTTATTTGAATTGAGATTCTATGTCTTTATGTGGGGTGATATTTCTATTTTTTAATATTTTCGTCGAATTAAATAAAAAATTACAGATTAAAAGGTTTTTTTGAGTTAACGAACGTACTACTTTAATAAAAAAACAAGAAAAAAATTGTCTGTAAATTCCTACCAAACTAAAAAAGGAGTATGAACTTGAGCGTCAGAATATGAGGAGGGTAAGACTTTATCTATGATTAACTGTTGCCCGAAGGAAAGATAGCTGAAATAAAAAATATAGGTTTTTCTTAAGTGCAGCTTTTATTATAAAAATATTTTTTTTCGAATTACACGAAGTCGTTTCATAATAGACGACTCGTTCTAAAAAGTTTTAGTTCATATAAATAATTTTTTTGAGTAGAGTCTCGAACCCACAACCGCCGCGCAATAGCTTTAATAAAAATCTGTAAAAAAGTATAAAAATATAAATAGCCAATACTTTTGTTTTATCAATATACTAACCTTATATATTAATACAGCAAGTTCTTCTTTTCTGTTATGTAGTCATTGTTATCTGCAACAAGTAAACAGTTTTTATTAAAGGTTCATTTTAAATTTAGTCGTGATAATATAGGGCCAATATGAAGATGCTGCCTTTTTCCACTTTCGTGCCAAATTTTGACTTGCGCTTTCTTCTTCTCTCCTTGGTCTTGTTGCCAGAGCAGGGAAATGAAAATATTAAGTAATTAATTTTCCTGAGAGAGAATCGTATCCACAACCGTCGCGTCTACAGTCATACGCTTGTGGCATTGCGCTACGACGGTTCATTAAGAAATAATGGTTTAGAAAATATTATTATAATAAAATTAATGATGAAAATTTTTGCCCTGTAATGCTTTAATGAAACTAGAAATCCACAAGAATTAACGAGAACAAAGAGGGAAGATTGTGAATATAATTAATGATTGTTTTTAGACGAATGTAAAATGAGCGGTTGGGATCAAATTTTATGTAAATATAAGTAAAATTATGTTGAATCATTTGCACGTGCTTCATTTTAGGTTTTTACTAGAAATTTTAACCTTATTTTATAAGACGATTATACAATTAGTAAGGCTAAATATTAATAATTACACAAAGAGCTTTATAGTTTATATTTATTTAGCAATTGTTATATTTGTTGCCGTCTTTCTATTGAAGTTAAAGCTTCTATAAATTATTTAAATGAATACTTTTTTTTTTTCAATATTATAATGGCGTTTTAAATACTATTTAAAAAACAATATTTAACGATGTTACAAAAGTAAACAAAACAACATATATTAAAAATGTTTATATTATTGGAAAGTTGAAATAAAATTGTTATTAAATAAAATGGCAGTTACAATACTTTCTTACGTTGATTTCAAATGTATTTCGGCAAGTCGCAATCTGTCAAACCCATATAGGGTGGCAAGCGTGTGGAGATCGTTGATATTATCCTAATTCGGTCTAGGCCTGGCCGTAAGCCTGACGTATTGTACCCAATCGGGGAGGAATAGAAATCGTTTGTCACGCCGCGTGATTTACTATCTTATTATCTTATAGAGACTTTATACTGACATACAGGCTTTTATTTATTAACTTTAAAACGCTTTATTTTTATTTGTTTTAACTTAGTGTCATCACCTTACTTCCAGTTATTTAGACAACTCATCGAACTTTAAATGTAAATCTCTAAACAACGCAATATCTATAATATATTATAAATAAGGTTTAACTTTATAAGAGAAAGTTGTATTTTCCAGATAATTTACTGCTAGCCTATAAACTTTTTTATACACATTATACAGGTGCTATCCATCACATAAAGTCTTATCTAATAATCTAAACGACACTGTGACGCCGGTGAAAAATCGATTGAGTTAGTCTCTAAAGAATGTTTATATTAGTTTTTCTAATAATATTACATTTTATAGTAAATATATAAAGCAGGCAAGCTTAATAATCGCTTATTATTCCAAGTTCTAATACATATACTTAGGTACACCTATCAATATAACGAATGTAATTTTAAATTTAACTCGAGACAATTGCGAAACAATTGCGTGGAAATATTTGCTAAAATAAACGTACTATTTTTCAAAAACATAAAATTACAATTAATATTTTTTTCTGCAACTTCCTTACAAAACAGCTACACTATGAACTCTTAAATTCAAAACATGAAAAAATAAATTAAGCATAAAGTAATGAAATCTTAAATTAAGAAATAATTTGTTTAGACCAATTTAATTTTATCAAGAGAGCACAAGCTGGGGGGAGGAGGGGGGTTGTCGTTAAAAGTTTAAATAATTATAATATTAAATCCGCTTACCGCTTTAATGGCCGCCGACTGTTACGTTTTATTGCATTTTGACGGCTCTATTTGTGCTCTGTTTATTGCGTCGCGTCGTGACATCGTTTACAAATGACCACAAAATACGAATTTTTTAACGAAATTTTAATCGGTGGACATATTTTTTTGATAAGATAATAAAAGTAATACAGGTATTATATTCATTTGAAAATGGAGGGTAATAGATTTTGCTTGAAGATATTTGACTTACTGAGGCTTTGGTTACTATAATTTAATTGATTTCAGAATTTATTTTTATTTTGTACAATAGTGATGGCTTCAGCTTCACGCTGTCTACCGCGTGTAGGTAGAGGAAGCCTTGTATTAAGACATTCCGTTCCTCACTTTTTGTCGAATTCTGGTGAACCCAAAACCTGACGCATTTAGGTACAGTCACACGCTTGTACCTATGCGCCACGACTGGCCTCGTACACAATAATTACTTCACCCGAAAAGGCCGATCGTAAAATACATACAAATTCCAAATTACTATTTAAAATGTTAGCACTGATATTCATCAGTTTCAACGTCAATAACATTAATTAAAATGTATCAAACTGAAAATACAATTAATTATTTTCCAATTCCGTCAAAAGGATCTATCAAAAGCAGTAGCAGTGTATATTTCATTAAAACTGATCTAATTACGGCGCTTTTCATTTCCGTCACTGTATTCAAAAATATTAAAATAAATATATTTTATGGAAAATGTACCCATCAATTTCCCGCGAGGCAATTTCCTATAATGAGATCTTTGTGGTACCGTAATTAAAAAAACAGAAAGATAAAAAAAACAATAGTACCTACTTCAACTTCAATTTCCTTTTGTGTTGACTTCATTGCGTAATGCAAGTTTAATCAGACGCTTGATGAGCAAACAAAGAACGATGCAAGCTGTTAAGTATGTATGAGTGGTAGTACAAACTAATACAAGTCACTGCACTTTGTTCAAGGTAAACAAAACCATATTTGTAAGTTTGGTGACACTTTTCTATGCATTATTTTTTAGCTTTAGGCAGAAGAAACCTGGGATCCTAGTGTTTGAACACCTTCGTTCCTCAATTTCTCCAGAATTCTGCAGGTATTGTGTATTGAGTAGCGGGGCCCATTGCCGCGTTACCATAGCGAGAAAATGAAAATATTCATTTCCCTGAGGATGAATAGAACCCATAACCGTCGCGTTCTCGACGGGCACGTCTTTGTACTCGGGCCATGACGGCTTCTCGGGTCTATGCAACATTATAAATACCAAACTAGAAAATACGTGCGTAAGAAAATACGGAAATAAAAAAAATTCTTGTAATATTATCAAATACAAGTAATTAACTCCAAAGCTTACACTTTTTACTCGCATAGTAAAACATGTATGCTCCAAATGATTATAAAATACATATATTCTGTTTCTCAGCAAGCAATACCTTTATATAGGCTGCAACTGCAGAAAGGAATAATTTATTATTAGGCTTTTTGTCTTATGTTCCAAAAATAAATAATAATTTACATAATTTCTTATTATCATTTATTGAAAATTCTGCAATATAAACCACTAAAACTAAGGATAAAAAAAATATAAAAAGCATAATATTTGCTAATTTTATGTGACATTAGCAAATTTTTCATTGTAAAACACATCTTTGAAAGCTATAAATAGCCATAAAAAGCTATAAATAGAAATTAAATATTCGCAACATACACAATGAATGCATTACCTGAGTACATAAATTAATAAAACAAAACCCCATCGACCGGTGGGGTCGCCGTACTATGATTACAGGGAATGACGAACTGCCAGTGCCACTTATCTAGGGAATTTTAAAACAGAATATTAGAAACAAGTGAGTTTCTATGCTATCGATCTAAAGAATATGGGTTATGAGATATTCTTAGCCAACTTTGTAGCCATAATATTATATTTGGTATTAAAAAGCTCTCTCTGAGTTATTTTTATAAATTGTATAACTTCAATATGAATAAGTCATGAAATTCTCAATTCATAAAACTGAATGATACAAGTTAAAATGAGACAAAGACAACAATAAGGTATAACAATGTTGACATTCGAAAGAAAAATGGAATATTACAATTTATTTGTATATGCTCTATATCTATTGTAATTTAACCAAATTTATTCTTAATTTAACTTGTGCTCTTTCGAAACTAATTAAGGAATATATGAGTTTAATTGTTTTTGGGTATACAGGGTTTTGTTTTCTTTCTAATCAATATGGAAAATCAGAGCTAAGGAACGTATATGATGATGAATTTATTATAAATGTAAAATATATTATATAAATTAGACACAGAAAACAATAATAATTTAATTTCCTCGAGTAGGAATCGTACCTACAACCACACACACAGCGGTTACAGTCAAGCACTTGTGCCCCTGCGCCACCATCTCATGGGCAATATAAATAAAATAAGCTATAAAAATTAAAGTTATAAATAAAATAAGCTTACATTTTTATCAAAAACGTGGTATGTAGTATAAGCAAAAAATATAATGAATCATCTGTGTCCATTTCACGTCAATAGTACGGACTACGGAGGTTGTACGCGAAGAGGCGGTGAGTCATTGACCGGAACACATTACAGAGTTATAGGCAGCAGGCACCGCTACAGTGTAAGGAATTGGATATTTGATGGATGTACTAACTATAAAGACATTTATTACCCTTTTGCTTATTCAAAAACTTTTGATTATATCTGTAATAAGTATATATAAAGTTTTCTTTTTAGTTTTCTTATACCTACTTTAGTTATACAAATAATATTTTACGTATATTTTACATTATTTTGAGATAAGTATAATTACGTTATATTTATTTTATTGTATTTATTGAAATTATTTTTAAATGTCAAAAAAAATATTTTATTGTGCTTATTATACATTATTAAATTAATTACGTTACCTAGCTACCTTTTCATTTTACTTATAAGATACTGTCTAATTTTCCTCTCTGGCAAAATTATTTATTTTTCCCGTAAATAAAGTAAACATTTTGCTTCCGTCATTTCCTTACAAAATTTGCTGAAAGTGTAAAACATTTATCATGTTTTGTTCCGCAACGCCTTCTTAGTCAAAGGGTCTTTGATAGAGTCATCCGCAGTTGCTTTGAGTTCGAAATAATGAGGCCTGGTCTGATCTGGTAAGGCATGATTTTAAATAAACGTCTTTATTATTTTCCTTCATCGTAACCTAAATGATGGGCTTTTCTGCGATAATGATGTAATATAAGGTGCCTACCTATTAATAATGATACGCACAAGGCTAAACTTAGTTATAATAGTTGTTTTCTCTTCGTTCAATTTAACAAGAAAAACAAGTTCTTTTTTAGCTTCTCGCTGTATCCCGCTTGTAGCTGGGTAGGTAGAGGCAGCCTAGTATTAAGATACTTCGGCATTAAACAACACTGTTTGCGTCGAAAAACAAGTACTACGTACATTAAATAAATAGATATAAAAAAATGTATATTTATTTATTCATTCTTCTTAATTTACTTTAAAATTCAATTAACAAAATATTTACATAATGAAATATTTCCAGAATTTCATCGACATGTTCACTTCCTATACATCTCAATAATTTCGATTTATAATACATTCTTACTTAAAAGCATGCCAATATAATTTATATTGCGACATTATTATTCGATCAATAAACTCTCCACATTGCACTTGTATGTAAGTAAGGCTTTACGACTGTGGGTAAAAAGCGTAGATGTTTTTACGGCCTTGGTTCAGCATTCTCGTTCAACTATTGGCTGCTAACGGTACAACGAGACCTAGCTCGATGCTATGCAATTACAAACCGTATGAATGAAATTTAAGTGTAATTTAAAAGTAATGACGATTAAGCAAAAAAGGAGAGTTTTGAACATGGAAAAAACGTCTTCCACTTATATGGCAGTCGTAAGTTTAACTTTTTATGTTCCTCCTTAGTGGATCACGTCTAGAGCGATGGTCATAAAATTTTATTAGTTATATAGCATGTTAATTTAATGTGGTATAAAACATTTATGTATGAACCTACACGGTGTAAACTCTAAACTATTTCGAATTTATCTGTCTATTATCCAAATATGGTAGTAGTACATTTAAATGGTATGCTATAAGAAACTCTAGAAAATATTAAATTCTTTTTCATTGAATTTAGTTTGTAAAAAGTCACACCAGTTTTCATTAGGTTAATTGAGTGTCAAATTCTTAAATTTTGTTTCAGCTTAATGAAAACTTTCTTAATATTATCACAGTGAAAGTATTTTTTAATATGTGAGTGTTCCATCTCATTTTTGTTCATATTAAAATAAAGTTGACAGAGACAAAGAGAGTTAATAATTAACACGCCTAAGTGATATGAAAAACAATATTCAATTTTACTGCTATGTATAAAACAAAATAATTAAAACCTAAATGTGTTAATTTATATTTAAAAATCAAAACTTCAAAAGATTGTTGTAAACTAAGATACAAACGAAAAAATAACTTATTTCAAGTGGATATTAATACTACTTTACAAAAAGTACATATAATACAACATCAAAATAAGTAAATAGCTAACAATTTTCGTTTCGGTCCTCAACCTGCGGTAAATATAAATAACATATTATTTTCTTACCATCAATCTCAGTTTATGCACGGTTAATATCCGATTATCACGACCGCAGCTATGTTTTATTTGCCTTACGTCAAATGAGATGGCGGCAAAAAACAAAAAAAAAGACAATACAAGCGTAACTTTTTTAAAACAATTTGAAGAAGCAATGACACAATTGTATACAGCCTTGTTTAATCAAGCCGTCATCGCAAACAAGTGGAGCTGCGAACATAGATAAAAAAAGAAACAGAAGTGTAATAACCGGGAGAGGTTCGTTATCTCGTCGCAGACGGCACATGTCTGAATGGGGCTATTCGACGCGCTAGGAGCATTTGAGTATTGCCCCCCTTAATTAAGAGGGACGTTGAGTGGTCTGAAGCGTCTAGGACGCGCACAATGCCTATCCCTACACCAGTTATTTTGAGCCCTCATTGTACGCCGCATCCGTATTCCACGTGGAAACGTTGGAAATCTAAACTGTTGGTTAACTTGAATGAAATGCTTTCATATTCGTGTGAAGCTGCCCACTTCAAACATGATAAAATGTTTGATGCTAAGTGTGATAAGATTAATCTATCTTTTTGGGGACTACTGATGCGTAAGACGATTTATATGTGTGCACTTATATGCATATTTTATTTATTTTAGTTTAACTGTTTAATTGGAGAGGCCTATGTCCAGCAGTGGACGAGGACAGGCTGATGATGATGATGATGATGATGATGAACTGTTAAATTAGGATGTGGATATTGTAAGGATAATATTTGAATTTTATTAAATGCATGAGATATGTATATAGATAATGCAGTTTTAAATAAAAAACACTAATGAATAATTAATAATCAATATGCAAATATTTCAAGAACTAAACGTTATCTGAATGCATAACAATTTTTATCTATAAAAAATCTCTTTTTTGGAAATATTTCCTACGAAAGAATATAACATACACAGTAGATTTCTTCTGAATAGATCTAAGAGGTTTATCGGATCCTATTCATTCACCTTAGTTACTTTTCATGGCGTTAAACCAACATAAGGGGCGCTATTCAATGAATTCTTTTGTGCTGTCTTCAAGTAATGGGTTATGGGAAATTCTAGATGATATTATGTAAGCGTTTTTTCTTTTGTAGGTTACCATTACATGGAACTGAACTGTATTTGAACGATAAGGGTATAGGTTCAATTTTAATTTATGAGATGTTAGATGATAAAAATCTTTATCGAAAAAATAAACTCAAAAGTAAAGGACGAAATGGTGAAGCTGGCAATTGTCGTAATTAGTGACAAAAATGAAAGTATAAACTGGCGTTTTGTTACTGTACGATACTGAAGTTTTTTTACTAAATAAATTATTTATTATTATTAGAAAATATAGATTCTTACTTAATAAATTTATTAAGAGATTATTAAACAAGAATTCTGGTAAGAATCAGAACAGGATCATATTTAATTCGGAGATCAGAAAAATAAAAACGCACAGCGTGAATGAAAAGTTTTATTACCAATTTGTGTTGTTCCATAAGCTGTACAAAGGGAAATTCATTTCATTTAAATGAAAATTCTTTAATATTATTTCATTTGCACCAATATGGTTATAAAATATGAATTGAATGTCTCGTAAATAATAATATTGTGCTTTTGTTATTATAGTAGTTAATACCAGTTTATTTTTTAATAAAGTACGTATTTTATTGTAGTAATGCGTTGAGGCCGTCACACACACTCAAAGGTGTGACTGTAACGCGACAGTAATGGGTTCGATCAACGCGCTATTGAACATGCAATGCCTGCAAAAATTCGACGGAAAGTGGGGAACGGAGTGTCTTAACACTAGGTCCTCTGTTGCTGCCTACCCTGCTGTGTGTGGGATACAACATGAAGCTGATATATTATTATAAATGACTAGCGGACGCGCGCAGCTTCGCTTGCGTATTTAGGGGTGAATTCTAATAAACCATGAAACATGTGTTCAATGAAATATTTTTAAGTCTAAATTTCAAATTTTATAAAAATCGGTGGTGATTTATAGATTTTTCCATACAAATTTTCAACCCCTTATTAGCACTCTTAGGGGGTGAATTCTAGAAAACCATGAAACACATGTTCAATTAAATATTTTTAAGAGTCTAAATTTAAAATTTTATAAAAATCGGTGGCGATTTATAGATTTTTCCTTACAAACTTTCAACCCCTTATTGGCACCCTTAGGGGAACAATTCTAGAAAACCATGAAATACGTGTTCAATTAAATACTTTTAAGAGTCTGAATTTCAAATTTTATAAGAATCGGTGCCTATTTAATTTTTTTTCCATACAAACTTTCAACCCCTATTTCACCCCTTTCGGATTAAAATTTTTCAAAATCCCTTCTTAGTGGATGTCCAGATTACAAAAATAAACATCTGTCCAAATTCCACGTTTGTACCATCAGCGGTTACGGCTGTGCGTGCGTCTTACCTCAGTCAGTGAGGACAAGTCCTTTTATATATATAGACTAGCGGACGCGCGCAGCTTCGCTTGCCTATTTAAGGGTGAATTCTAATAATCCATGAAAAATGTGTTCAATGAAATATTTTTAAGTCTAAATTTCAAATTTTATAAAAATCGGTGGCGATTTAAAGATTTTTCCATACAAACTTTCAACCCCTTATTTGCACCCTTAGGGGGTGAATTCTAGAAAACCATGAAACATGTGTTTTATTATATACGTTTAAGAGTATAAAATTTCAAATTTTATGAAAATTGGTGACGATTTAAAAAAACCTATACAAACTTTCAATCCCTTATTTGCACCCTTAGGGGGAGAATTCTAGAAAACGATGAAACACGTGTTCAATTAAATACTTTGAAAAATCTAAATTTCAAATTTTATAAAAAACGGTGCCGATTTAAATTTTCTTCCATACAAACTTTGAACCCCTATTTCAACCCTTTAGGGTTAAAATTTTTCAAAATCCCTTCTTAGTGGATGTCCAGATTACGAAAGTAAACTTTTGTCCAAATTTAACGTTTCTACCATCAGCGGTTAAGGCTGTGCGTGCGTCTTACCTCAGTCAGTGAGGACAAGTCCTTTTATATATATAGATTATCATAGAAGCACGTCCTAGCTAGAATTAATAATGTACGATTTAAAATTTTATTTGCCATACTGTCAGCTGGTTTCATTGTTTCATTTCTAGTGTCAAAATATATCTAATAAAACGTCCATCTGAAATCCCGATATATCCGAATCCGTATTCTATTGTGCTTTGGCGCCCCATTCAATGTATTGTCCGATGCTGAATCACAGCAATTCCATACCGACCATTTACGTTGAACCTCCTGTTCCCTGGATAATAGGGCAAATTGATACAGTACTGAGGAAGCGCATGCCTTTTTGTGGGTCAACAGAAACTGGTACAACCATCTATGTAATTTGTTCAGCCTACACAAAGGTGCAAAATTTATCTGTATGCTTACCCTATATTGGTATTTTTCTTTGTTCATTTGACATATTTTATAATTTGCAATGAATTACATTGTATCTGATTTGTAATAATCGTGTTTTATTCGCTAATAATAAATTTCGTTATCTATTATATACGTATAGGGGGCTCCATCCCCGGTTCGCTTCGCTCAGCAACCCCATGCTTGTAATGATCGAAAAATAAAATGAAATAAATCAGCAGCTACAATTTTACTTAAAAAATAAATTAACTCCTCCGACGTTTCGTATTGGTACCTACTTCAAAAAGTCACACACGACGACGAAACATTTTTATATAATAGGATCTCGACTTCTTGCTTAATCTCTCCTTTTTAGGTTTTACCGAATTTTTCATAAACAAAACAGAGCAGGTCACTTGAAATAACATCTCGAACATATGAGAGGATGTGGAACCTCCAGAAATTCTCACAAAGAGTTTAAGACTGCATCTTTTAGCAGCATTCATTATTTTCAACCTTTGATGCAATTTCCACGACCGCCATTTGCTTTACTTTAACGTACATACGGGTGATACTCATTAAAAATAATTGTTTTTACGTATCTTATGCAGCGCTTTAATTACAATATTTAAATTTAAGTATTGTGTGGCGACTCTAATGATGACATTTTAGTTCACAATACAAACAGAATAATAAGTAAGACGTCTATTTTTTTTTAATATATTATTGTTACTTTCATGAAAACCATAATATTATTTTATTTTCCTATTAAAATATCAATTTTATTTACTTTAAACGTATTTACAATACAATACAAATATAACATTTTGTGAAAGCGGAATGATAAGCTAATATTTATTTTGTTACTTCCGTTCCCTGTTTGTTACTTCCGTCTGTTTTTCTCTTTTATAATGTATTTCATTAGATATATATCTAATTCAAATTACTTTATCTACGCTATATACTAATATTATGAAGAGTTTGTTTGGTTGAACGCGCTAATCTCAAGAACTACACGTTCGCATTAAAAAATACTATTTTGTTAGATAATCCATCTGTTGAAGAATTCTAGTCTATATTTCATAATGTTAATAACTTCGGCGTCGAACCTCACTGTTTACGGGCAGAACGGGCGGGTTTATCTCAGAATTTGGAATGCGCTGTGACATACTCTTAGTTACTTCCACTTCTCCAAATGGTGATGCAAAAAAATGGCCCTAATATATTCATTAACCGTAAGCTTGTATATAGATAACTAGCGGCCAGCCCGCGGCTTCGCCTGCGTGAACTACGTTACTATTAATTTCTGTCTCCACGTCCATGCAAAATTTGAGACTCCTAGCATTTGTAGTAACGAAGTTTCATACAAACTTTCAACCCCAAAAACAACCCCTTAGAAGTCGAATATTGCAAATTCCCATCTTAGCGAGCACCTACGTCCTATAAATAACTCCTATGCAAAATTTGAGATTCCTAGCACATGTAGTTTCTGAGATTTCGTGATGAGTGAGTGACCTTTCGATTTTATATATATAGATTAAAATTTTCAATTCTAAGCAGCAGTCTATCTATACATTCATTATAAATAGGTTTCAGGGGTAGAGTCCCCAACATCGATTTCTTACAGGCCGAGTTCGTTGTATCGCTCCTCTAGGAGTCAAGTGAGACTCTCCCTTCGAGTGGGGGTTGCCATAGAATCTCACTTATTATGGTACAGGTGTTCATATACTGGTTGTTTATGTTTATGAGTTTCCCCTACAACGGCGGCGCTTATTAATTTAGCTTATGATAAAATATCGTTTCTCGTAATTATTTATGAAAGCTCTTGGACAGATGTGATGTGAAAGCTGGTATTAATAAGGGAAATGTACTGAATAAATATATTTTTTGTTGGACCAAGGATGTACGAAATGTTTTTTTTTTTCTATACAATATAATTTGTATGAAACTTTTTAATTTAAGGGAAGGCGCAGGGGCACGAGCGTGAGACAGTAAACGCGACAAGTTGTGGGTTCGATTCCCACTCGAGGAATTGAAATATTCAATAATTCACTACTCAATGCAATGCATCCAGAATTCTTAATATTATCGGACTGCCTTAACACCAGGTTCTTCGGTCAGAGATACAGCGTGAAGTTAAAAAAAACTTAGATTAGGGCTTGAGGGTCTTGACAGACAGACAGACGGACAACAGCGATCTTGTAAGGGTTTCTTTTTCCTTTAAAAATTACGGAACCCTAAAAAGAATGGTAAGTATGAATTTATGTAGCTTTAATATTGCTATAGTAATAATAGAAAAAATGCTTAATAAATAAAATACTTATGCAGTTGGGAAAATAAAAATACAAGTAGGTAAACAATGTATTGAATAGTAAACCAATATGGCGGTCCTACCCTTATGATATGACTAACCTAAATTTAGTAAATGGGCTGAAAGGTAATACGGGTGGTAAGTAATATGTATAGAGTAAGTCACTAATATGCTATATTAGATAATTTAACACCATACATACATTCTTAAGTTACGCACTTCCGCTATAGTAAGAAATGGCTTCTTAATGTGACGACAGCGTTTGTTTGTTTTGCTGTCATAAAAAATAAAAAAACATTGAAGGAATTTAAGAAATATATCTTTTAATATAAATAAAATGTTTTTTAATAAGACAGATTTGCAGGTTGTCGTTTTTTATAATAAATAGCTAAAACCTCAAGTAAAATAAAACTATCTCGATAATCTCACAAGGCAGTAATAGTATATCTATAGAAGTAGATGACTTAGAAAACATGAGGATCCCAGGAGAACCTGTATAAAGAGGTTGATGAAGCGGAAAGATATACCGATAAATCACCGCGAGGAGTATCCATCTTGAAAAATAATAGTTGAAAGATTTATATTTTATTAAAAACCACCATATCATCAATATTTATTTAATAATAGTTTCTTTAAGACACGTGTTTAAGATGCAACAGTAAAGTTAGTTAACAGTAAAATGAGGCCAATCGTGGCGCAGGGACATATAAGCGTGACAGGCAGGCAGACAGTTGGATTCCCACTCGAGGAAATGAAATACTTAATATTTTCATTACTTCGATCTGGTGACGAGGGAAAGCGCGGCGTTGAGTTCCGCCATTCAACATGTCATGTCAACATTCAATGTCCCTAATGGGGGAAAAATAGGGAACGATGTGACACTAGGTTCCCTCTGCCTAGCTTGCTTTGAACAGAATACAGCGTGACGGAACAGTAAAGTTAGTGTATAGGGCCTGAATCCTAATTTTTCTCACATTATAAGAATACAGAAGATATATTTTTCTATTATATATTTTTTAAACTCACCTGTCATTAATTTCCAATACGTACATACATACAATCATTCACAGACTATTTCACCCTACTACGGCTTGCACCATACGTCGTACACAAGTGCTTTGTCATGACATGGTCGAAGAGGTTGACAAATTTGGGGGCAAATTATCCTTTGAGTGCTCTCCATTACGATCGTTAAATGAATAAGTTACATAAAGCCTTATAATGTATCACAAGTGTGAAGTTCGTTCAAGGCATATATATGAAATAAAGGCTGTTTGACAGTTTTTATTAATTTAAATAAAATTAATTAAATAACATATGGTAGTAATTTCCGTAGGCTTGTTTCTTTAAGCTTAGTTTAACACATTAGTATAATTACAAGAGCTTAGAACAAAAAAACGAGCAAAAAAAGTCAATTTAAAGTGTAGTATCAGCCTACAGTGCACAGAAAAAATATTACTCTTTAGATATAGTACCTATATATGTCATCATATATGTCATCTTTGTTATATGATAAAGTATACACGTATATATGTATATCATCATAATTTGTCATAGCAATCATGAAATACAAGCGACCATTTTAAGAGGCTGACAAATTGGATCGCGGATTATCCTTCGAGTGCTCTCCATTACTGCTCGAATTCGGTGAACTCGTTTAAGGACCACTTCTAATAATAATTTGTTAAAAAAATGTAATTTAATACACGCCTGAGGCTCTACATTTGGCCAAAAGTTGTCTTTTACCTATGTATACATATAAACCTTCCAATTAATTTGAACTTTTCACTGTATTCTGCACATAGCAGGGTAAGCAGGTAAGCAGAGAGAACCAAGGAGGCATTGTTTGTTGAATGGTGCAACTTAACGCTGCGCTTTGCCTCGTTGCTATTACAAACAAATGAAAATTTGATAAAGTTATATAATCAGTAAAGTATATGTACGCTATACTTACCTACTGTTCGACTTAGTACATAGGTATACAAAATTGTAATGTTCTTTCAAAAAGAAATACAATTTAAATCTAGTTTTAGAAATACTCGTACGTATACTTAAAAGGACTTAGAAAAGAAACCTAAAAACAATAGTGCCATACCTATCAGCTGGAATCTACGACAATAGGAAGTCTGCACTGAAGTTATTGCAAGACAATTAACTTTTCTCTTTTAAACTTCGTGTTTATTTGTTGAAGTGGAACTTACAGTGTCCTTTGTATCGCTGGTACATTCCATTTACTTACAAGTGAAATCTTTTCAGGGTTGCTCACTCTTAATAGTATTAACATAGAAATATTATAAATAGAATTTAATAAAATAATAGAGCAGAGCAGCTTGCTATCTTTACCGTTTCTACCCAGTTCGTGCTAGGTGTGTAGAAACCCATAAAATAACAATGTTTTGTATTAATTTAAAAAATTAATGAAAAGTCATTGCAGTTTAAGAAAATATGAGATTTAATAATTTTATTTTCAAAATGATTTATATTACGATATTACGATTTATATAGAAACCTTATGCTTCTTACCGCACAGCCTGGTACCTACTACCCAGTGTTACGACATTCCATGCTCTTTTTACAGTTTTTTTGAGATAGTATGTTTTTAATGTAACGAACCAAGCATTTCCTTACTTTCAAAGTAGGTAATACTAGTGACATTAACTTCATTTATATAATAAAAACAAAAACTTGTTGTTTAAAAACTATTCAAGTAATATCTATTCATTTGTAGATTTCATTACTGCATCCAGTTTGAAACAGGCGTAAATACCTTACGAAGCTCTTAGTGGCACGCTCCAGCACAAAGCGCGAAGAAACTTGAACTAGTTGTAAATCGTTCGAAATTGTGTTGGAACTACCATGTTTGTAGAGACGAGAGACTTAAGTTTCTTTGCTTTTCCAATGTTACTTTATGTAAGTCAAAAGTTAAAGAGGTGACAGAGGAATTTAAATTATTATGCTTTTGTCAGTATGGCAATGTTAAATTAAATGTTAAATTGTAAGTCATAATGAAACTGTGAAGAACGGCAAGTGTAAATTAAAATTATAACTTTATTAATTTTAGATACATTACGTGATAAATATGCTGCAAATATGACAAATAGAGCCAATTTAAACCTATAGATAGTTTTATCATCTCGATAATGACGTAGCCGAGTTAATTTTGTGAAAACAAATAAAAAGTTTCACTTCTTGAATTTGAACCTGCAGTTATCGCGTGCAGGGACAAGACATTTTTTTTATAATTCAAATTTCAAATCCATACAAACACATTGCAATAATATGTAAAACATACAAAAATATATTAAATAAATAGTAGTAATCTCGTTTAAAAAATAGTAGCAATATATCATACACCTCTTTACAACGATAATCTCGATAACATACAAGGTGGTAGCAAATGAGAAAGTTATTCAATTCAACGAAGTTACAAGATAAAAAAATAAATAATTTAATACAACAAATTAAAGTATTCCTAGTAATCTTGTGATTTATATTGGCACTTTAATCATCGGACTTAATAGCTCTGACCAGAGAAGTAAGCGGCGGTAAATTATATGTAATTTAACTCAATTACTTGCGTAACTACTTAATGAAACTTGTATTGAACTTATCTATAAAAGTAAGATTTATGATCGAAAAATTCCATACAAATAGAGAAAGACGGAAACAGAAGTTTTAAAAGACGATTGCATTATTAGTGCATTCTGTTTTTTTTTGTTTTCTTAAATGCAAAAACACACGCACGTCCTGTAGCCATTATATGTATTGCAATTTGTCAAATGAAGCTGTAATATAAAAGGTGGAAGATGTAGATTCCTTTAAAGGGAGAAGGAGTAATTTGGTAAGCAATTTCCGTTAATGCAAGCCTGAGGACCGACCAGTCGCGTCTGCGTTTACCTGCACGCGTTTATATCACATTTATTTAAGGGTTCTGTTTCACTGTTTTAGTATGTTATGCTTAAAATTATGAACTATTTTACTTTGTAGCCATAAAGCTTAGGATTGTCTACTAACAGGGAATATTATATATTTATATCGTTCAATTCAATATTAATAAAAATTAGAAACTCTAAAAAGCTTCTACGAGTATTGTAGTTTAAAGTAGAAAGTTACTCGTATAATTGTCTTTTATGTTTTTTTAGTCTATTTTTATTAAGACAAACTACAGCATGTGAGTCCCATCGTTTCCTTTCTTATTATAAAAAAAATGATAACAGAAAAAAGGCTTTAGGTCATTTTGAAATGTATTAATGTACATTTTATAATATGTATATAGTATAGCAAGATAAATTTATTTCTCCAACTCTCACAATATACAAAATAATATAATAAAATTTACTTGGTAAATTCCGAAAGCGTTGAACGTGGAGCATACCAGAATAAATCTCTTCCATGTATGTAAATTATAATTCAATAGAAGCGAAGAGACCGAATAAAAAGCTCTGTTAAGCTCTGACAATACGGGTGGTTAAAATAAGCTTAAAAAATCGCTAACACTATTTAAGCGGGCGCGACCAAAATGTAATTCAGTTAAGCTACTTTAAGGTGTGAAAAAAGATAATAATAAATGACAAATATATATTTTTTTCTCTTAATAAAAAATATATAATT
Organism: Heliconius numata; assembly: GCA_016802625.1. NCBI lineage: Eukaryota > Metazoa > Arthropoda > Insecta > Lepidoptera > Nymphalidae > Heliconius > Heliconius numata. Next base: position 2,647,912 of record JAEBDU010013194.1, read on the forward strand.
TTTTTACTTAACTTTTCTTTTTAGTGATATATATGTATATATTGTTCATGTTATTGACATAGTATTTTTAAGTTATATAATAATAATCATCTGTAAAGTAATTAAAAGCTTTTCGTTCTTCACGGGACCCTATACAGTGCATACACGTTTTTGCAGACGACAAATAAATACATGTTATATTTTTTATAAAGTTTTACCGTAAACAGCTCGATGGAACCTCCGTTGCTTGGTGGTTTCTCTTATACGCATGTTTCTAATGCCTCTCAGTTAGGTATTAGAAAATAGACTATATTTGCGTCTCTCTTTCAAATAAAATATTTTTTATAGAATAAGAAAGAAAATTTACATTTATAGGTCTATTGCTAATAGTGGCAGATATTTTTTATTATCATAGGAATATCCTGTCCCAAAGGATTAGGGAGTTAAAAGAATCTAGTGTCGCGTCACTTTGTTCTCAATGTTACTTCTCACATTGCAAAGGGTGAAATAATTACGTATTTCATTTTAAAAGATCCAATTTTTATTCAATTAATTACAACTCAAAACGAAGAATACAAGTAATCATGATATTTATACAGTTCTCTCCAATACTAACATAAAACAAAAAACTTAAAAAGCTCCTATTCCAGTTAAAAGTTCAAACAAAAATTTGGTCGTACAAGTGATAATTGACTGCTTTAAAGCAATATCCTATACAAACATTAGTCACAAAACGCCGCTAACAAGGAGCCGAGCGGGTTTGACGGGAAATATGGCAGGGACCAGGGACCAGGGGCCGCATCCGGTGCTCCAAGTTGAAGCCTACCCATTACGAACTGATAAATGCGTGTAACTGATCATGATTAGCTGTGATTTACTGCCCTTTTGAGTACGAATAGTTTAATATGTATGAAGTGGAGTCTTCTTAAATTAATTTCTTACATATAGGTAAGCTATAGGTTTTTTTTTATACTGGATATATTAAGGGGCACGTGTGGGCGACTTTAAACGCGAATGGTTGTGGGTTCGATCCCCACGCGAGGTATTAAAATATTAATTTAAATTTATGTTTTCTCATCTCCCCTTCCTTCGGTCTGGTCTCAAGGCAAAGCGCGGCGTTGAGTTACAAGAGTTCATTTAATTTGATTTTAATTATTCTTTACTTATAAAAGTCATATATTATCAACTAAGCCCTCCAGCTTAATATGATTTATTGGTACACCAACTTTAACAACCACTACAAACTGTTGTAAATCAACACACGGACAGCTAATGCATGTACATACTTACCTATATTGTTTATGATAAGACAAATTAATAAATGTTCTACATAATCCCAGGCCATTAATAAAAGAACCTCTAGACTTCTAGGGCTTAAGCTTCCTTCATATTACTGTGAGTAATGGAAATATTTTTGATCTTCTAAGCATATTATTAATAGAGCTTCTGACGTTGTGACGGCATCTGAATGTACAAACGAAGGATGCGGATTCGATTACCACTCAGGATAATAAATTATTTTTATTTCCTCGCACTGGTGTGGTGTTGAGTTTCGCTTCTCTAACAAGCATTGCTTCGAATCTGCAATGCGAGATACAAATCGTTTTATTGTTATTATACCACTACAGACACTTGGTCTGTACCCTTTTTTTTATTATTATTTAAATTATACACAAATAATACATATCAATAAAAATATCTTTACATATTCTTTTCTCCTTTATTTAAAAAATGTCTTTTTTTATTCCAAAATAAAAGAAAGTTAATTTAGTTGTTTTACTTGTTCTGCATTAAGGAATGTTATAAACATTGAATGGAAGAACCCTATGTTACAATTTATGTAACCAAAAACAAACGTACAGTGTTTCTAATTAAATTAGTATAAAGTCAACATTTAACCCGACTAAAACTAATAAGGCTGCAACAGTATGATTAACACGTTCGCTGCGTGTTTATTTAAATTAAACGCCTGTTAATTTCAGTCTATTACGAAATAATTTATGGATTTATTTCGTAATAAGCAAGAAAAGTCTACTCTCTCTCTCTCTCTCTCGCTCTGTCAATTTACAATAATTTATTTTTTAGTCGTACAGGCAAGCTCCTTTATTTAGTTGGAGAAGTGAAAATAAGTAAGTTTTTGCAGCTTCACGCTGTATCCCGCACACAGCAATGAAGGTAGAAGGAACCTAGTGTTAAGGCACTCCGTTCCACATTTTCTGTCTAATTCTGCAGGTTTAATGGTTATAATAATAAACTAAATATGCAATATCGTTACTTTTTACTAGGGCCATCGACTATTTATCGATTGCCCATCAAAAATGTAGAGATTTTTTATATCGATCGAGTAATTTAAAAGATAATACTTATTTTCTAAACCATAAAGGTTATATTCCTATACTCGGTATCAAACGCCCGCAGCATTAGTTACACACGCGTGAATGCTAGCCAGATTTATTCTGAAGTGACAAAATCTGCTTGATCTGTACGGCTCGTCTACTTTTTTGAAATAAATATTTTGATAAAAAAGAAAATATAATTTCTTTTGCTGATCTTTTTATATTTTCCATTGGGAAATTTTGCATGAGATCATTGAGGCACACAGAGAGAAACAATGTCTGTCTGTAAGCGCGATGGTTACGGGTTTAATCCTTATTTGAGACAATTAATAAATTTAATTTCCTTTTCTGATAATACCTACAAACACACAGCAGGGTAGACAGAGGAAACCTAGTTTTAAGACACTCCGTTCCCCACTAGTCGCCGTTTTGAATGGCAGATCTCAACACCGCGCTTTGCCGCGACACCAAAGCAAAAAAATTGAAACTAAAATTTAAATAAATATTTCATATCCTCGAGTGAGGATCGAACCCACAACCAGTTTACAGTCTCACTTCGTGCCCCTGCGCCACGACTGGCGTAAGCGTGGCGTGGAATAAGTGGAAAAGAATCAATAATACAACAAATTGAACATTTGTTAACAAAATCGTTAGTTTTTGTGTAACCCACATTATGAATAGCCACTTATTAAGCCTAAGTATGAAAACATGTATCCCTTTGTAATCTCACCGTATACAGTCAAAGGTCGAGACAAACTACCCACGGACCGTTACGCCGTTACGTCGTTATACGCAATATATAATACTCAGAAAGTACTCTAACGGAGATGACGTTTATATACGTTGTGTACATTTGTGAGAATTTGTTAGGCTAGATGTATCGTCGGTTGGGAGAGGTTGAAATAGTGTTGGTGATATATTTGAATAAAATATTACACACTTATTTGTTTAAACTTTATTAATATTTATATATATCATTAATTTACATTATTTACATATTATAATAGTTGTTTTTATAGGTCATAGATATTATTTTTAAATATCTACGCAATTTTTTATTAAAATTTTTTTATTTTGCGTCGTCATAATAAACAGATTTAAAAAACATTTTATATTATGAAATGTACCGTAAAATTGTCGATACCAAGCATTCAAGTTTAATAAAATCTTCAATTTCATCAATAAATTCCGATGCAAAATTTTATTATTCACTCGATATTGCATTTTACATTCGGAAGCGAAATAACAAAAGTGTTGGCAGTGCACGGGCGCGGTGAGGCGGTAAGAACGAATGTCTTAAGTAGGGTTGTACAACGTCCAGTGCCATTTTAACTAAATTATAACATTTCAGTATATTTTTAAAACATAAAAATATGAAATATACCAAATAAAAATAATATTTAATAGTAAAAAGTTTAAATATTAACCTAGTTTGAATGTGAAGTTAAATATAATATAGGCTGGCAACCCTCAGAATACAGAAGGCAAAATTGCCAGTAGCAAAGTAAGTTAGGACTTAGCAACGAGCGTCTGGTATGCGGCGCGGACATTGAAAAGTGTCTTTAGGTCGCAATTTCGCAAAGAAAATTAAATTGCTTATTCAAATGACATTCCTTCTTCGATATTAAAAATGATAAAATTAAAAGTTTTTCAATAAAGATAGCTGTTCAGAAGGACAGTTATGCTAGATATTGTACGAGTAGTTGTGTGTTACACAGCTCATTAAAGAAACCTTTTTTAGTCAAACTTTTTTAGTAACAATAAAAAAGACTGTCTAATATTATAAATCAATCAATGTATATAATTAGTATAAATTAAGTTAATGCAGTTGAACTTAAAAAGTCAGATTCGAAATTGATACTCTTTAAAACCAAATGTAATTCGAAACGTACACTGAAATGATAAAAAATGGACATAAAAAAACGAGAAAATAAAAAAGGAACCACTGGAAGTCAAAATTCTCCCTTAATTCGTGTCCGGGCAGGAGATAAGTGGATCGTAGGCTAAGATAATTACTAGGTACAGCATGAAAGGATGTTTGGTCAGAGTTCAGGATACACTGGGCGAGGTCCAACCGAAAATTTACTCTTTAATTAAGTAGCTTCGAAACACATTCGCTTCGGAAACTTCAACTCTGGAAACGATTTTGTAGGTTTTATTTTTGGCCCAACGCGCAATGCGCCCACAATTTGTTTTAGTTTAGGAAAAGATCAATTTTGTCGAAATTAACAAGTAAAGTTTAACATGTCTTGGACGAATGTGTAATTTTTTAAATAAGTAAATATAATAAAAGGAATAAAATTCTAAATAAATGTCGTTATAATACGAAAACATACATAAAGTTTGGATCATTTTAACTTTATTTCTTCCCAATGATTACAATTACTTTTACTTTTGTACTTCTGTATAATATAATTAAATATAACATATTTCTCTTTTAATGTAAATTTTGGGCAAGTTTGTGTTTGAGTTAATATTTTAATTAGTAAAATTTTTTTATCCACACGCATTTCTGACTTAATGCTGGTTTTTCCGGGAGACATTAGGATATATAATACGCCCATAAGCGGTCACTTTGCGGTCTGGTCAGATATAACGTGGTGTTAGATTCTGCTATACGGCACGCAAGCCGTTTCAAAAAGGACGAAAATAGGAAAAAATAATGATTAAGTTTCCTAACTATCCCTTACTATTTAAATTATTTTTTAAGTTCAAAATAGCAGGTAATTTCTCAAATTTATACTTAAACACAAGACAAGGACTTTTAAGTCAATTTAACTACCACAATAAGATAAATGTATACCAAAGCCTATAATTGCAACATATGCTTGATCTACTTAGGTACCGAGCGCTCCTGGCGGCATTTGAACGACGTGACTTAGAACAATTTTGTGAGGCAAGAAGTTAATATTCGTAGGACAAGTGATATTATTAGTTAGATAATGTTGAAGTTAGGAATAGTTGACTTGTTTGCTATGAATTTATAATACACTAGCGGCCCGCTCGCGGCTTCGCTTGCGTCTTCATAAGTACCTACGTCCTATAAGTGAGGTCCATGCAAAATTTGGGACTCCTAGCAATTGTAGTAACGAAGTTTCATACAAACTTTCAACCCCAAAAACAACCCCATAGAAGTCGAATATTGCAAATTCCCGTCTTAGCGAGCACCTACGTCCTATAAATAACTCCTATGCAAAATTTGAGATTCCTAGCACATGTAGTTTCTGAGATTTCGTGATGAGTGAGTGACCTTTCGATTTTATATATATAGATATCTAAATAACATAACAGAAGCTACTTGTCAAATATTTTTACTTTATTAGCTTTGGGCTCCTAAACTTAAGAAGAAGAAGGAAAAAAAATCTTTTCTTACCAACTGGACTCGTTTTGTATATTTTGTAATATTATTTTTTATGTGTTTTATATTCTTATTGTAACTTAAATGTTGTTTTGTTTAATGAATTTGTAAACTAAAAGAATGAAAACTGATGTTTTTTTTAATATACTTCTAGCATCTAGTATAAAAGATGATACATTTTAATCTTAAGTTTTATTTTGTATTACTTTTCTTTGTTAACATGTAATATTAACAAGTATTATGACGAGAGAATCTAACTAAAAAAAAATGCTTGTGAATACCTCAAAATGTTACTGTCAACCAGGTTACATCAAGCTAGAAGTAAAATATAAAGATAACTACATTGTACATGTATTATCTGAACTACAACTAAAATTTATACTGCCTCATCAATAATATGTAATAAAAACTTATGAAATATATTTTTTTAAAATAATTGGCAATACAACAAGTATTCTTGTTTTGTCCATTTATTGGTCCTATTCTTGGTAGGTAATCAGCTTATCCTCATATCACGTATTACATGTACCTTTGGACATGACCGACTCCAATTACGCTGGCACGTAGCATGGAGACTATTAATAGTTTACGTTGTCCTCAGTCGATCTGTCTGTATGTCTGTATTTATGTCAGTATTAGTAGTAGATATATTAATATTTTCGGTAAACAAGTTACATGATAGTTAATTCCCCATGGATTTATTTGTTTTGAAAACTAATTGAACTAAAGAACATTATTTTAGTTTTCATTTTTACTTGTAAAATTATTAATGAACTCTACTAATGTAAAAACTAACTAACGATTGTCGTAATGCCAACGTTAATATAAAAAATATTTATTAGTTCTGCCTCTCTACGCGCATTGTTCTGTATGCAGGTGGAAAGCGGAGAATGGAGTTTAAATTCTCTTTGCTTACTCTGTTGTGAGGGATAAAGCGTGAAACTGAAAAAAAAAATTAATCCTTCATAGTTATTGTTTAATTTCCAGTATATTTAATGAAAATTCCGTAACAATGATATATTTTTGTAATGTATTGAATATCCAACACAGCGTACTAAATAATATTTTTAATCAGGTTTTATACATACGATATACTCGTATGTATAGCGTTAGCGTTATAGCAAGCTATAGAAAATAATACGTTGAAAATTTAAAAAAATCTATATATTGAATTTTATACCATTATAACTTTTTATAGGTTTTAAGCCGTTATGGTGTTTTTTATAGATACATAAAAATATATAGCGAATGAGATAAAAGTAATATTGTCCCAGGAC